>JAPMUY010002001.1:35000-85000 GCA_026901105.3 Galaxias olidus | reverse complement strand
AGAGAGGGGGGGGGGGGTGGCAGAGAGACAGGTATGGACAGAGAGAGACACAGAAATAGATGTTGACATTGTGTACCTCTCTTCACTCCTGAAGTCGTCCATGTCGTTCTTCAGGTACATGGAGAAGTCTATGACACCAACCTGAAGTGCGCACACACACACCCACACACACACACACACACACACACACACACACACACGAAAAGCTAGTTACCTGTGTGTCTAGATCTTTGACACAGGGCACTACTAGTAGTAGTAGTAGTGTAGTCAGTGTGTAGAGAGTGTATGCTCCTAGTTACCTGTGTATCCAGGTCCTCCCCTTTGACACAGAGGTTGGCGTCGATGACGTTGAGTCCCACAAGCAGACCAACGATCACCGCACCCTCCTCTTCCAGCATGACTGCAGAGCTCTCGTAGAAGTCACTGGAGGTTAGGTGTTTCACATGTTAAAGTCACAGGAGGTTAGGTGTTTCACATGTTAAAGTCACTGGAGGATAGGTGTTTCACATGTTAAAGTCACTGGAGGATAGGTGTTTCACATGTTAAAAGTCACTGGAGGATAGGTGTTTCACATGTTAAAGTCCCAGGAGGTTAGGTGTTTCACATGTTAAAGTCACTGGAAGTTAGGTGTTTCACATGTTAAAGTCACTGGAGGTTAGGTGTTTCACATGTTAAAGTCACTGGAGGTTAGGTGTTTCACATGTTAAAGTCACTGGAGGTTAGGTGTTTCACATGTTAATCCACATGCGTTCAAATAAGTGTGCACACTCTGTGTGTGCATGTGTGTGTTTGTATATGTGTGTGTGTTTGTCTCTGTCTGCGTGTTTGTCTGTGTGCGCGCGTGTGTGTGTACCTAAGCAGGTCTTTCCTGGTGATGAGCAGTCTGAGGTAGTCGGCCAGACGTTTCTGCATGAGGGCCAGACGAAGCCATGCCCTCGCTCTGCCTAGCGGGGTCCTGACACACACACACACACACAGACAGACAAACAGACAGACAGACAGACAGACAGACAGACAGACAGACAGACAGACAGACAGACAGACAGACAGACAGACAGACAGACACACAGCCATTAGTCCTAGAAACTTTGTGTATGTTTGTTGACTCAAACATAAATTAAACCATTAATTAATAATATGTTGACATAGCCTGGTTTTACAGCTTGGTGTGCAAAGCCGCAAACGCTTTCCTCTTCTTCAATTATTCTATAAATTAATACATGGATCTCTTCTGACAGGTTATTCGTATGCGTCTTTGATCACTTTGCATAAATACATACAGTACCAGTCAAATGTTTGGACACACGTTTCCATTCACTGGGAAAATGTGTCCAAACTTTTGACTGCTACTGTACGTCTTATGACAGTTTAATATTATGTCAAGAAAATATGCCAAGCTGAAGACGATGCCACACTCTACTGTTGGTAATCTGGTTTCTCTAGGACGACTGGGAAGCACCTCTGAGTCCACCACTGACACGTCACACTACTTTCACTTCTTTCTTTTGTTCTTTCCTTTCATTGGTTCCCCTCACATCCACAACCACACACAACACAACCACACACACACACACACACACACACACACACACACACACACACACACACACACACACACACACACACACACACACACACACACACACACACACACGCACACACACACACACAACCACAAAGTTTTTTCTGGTAAGGTGATGAGTAAGCAAGCTAGTGGGGGCATGGAGAATTTTAAACATGATTTAAAAAAATTCTCATTATTATTATACAAGTTTGTGTGTGGGTGCATGTCTCTGTGTGTGCGTGTGTGCGCGTGTGTGTGTGTAGTTCTTACTTGAGTCCAGGTAGGTCTCGTACGCTGGCAGAGATCTCTCCTGCTTCAGGACACAGTTTTTCCACAAGCTCCAGGGGACCCCAAAGAGACTTATTAAAACCCAGGAAGGACTTCTTTACTGAGGGCGGGGGAAGAGGGACAAAACACACACACACACGCACACGCAAACGCACACGCATGTTAGCAGGAGAAGGTGAGGTTGAGTGCAAACAACAGCATGCTGGTCAGCAACACATTCCCCCATTAGCTGCTCAGGCTAACCACGCAGTTGAGCAAAAGACACACAGAGCGAGCTAAGTATGTGCACAAGCACTCATTACGGAGAACACACTTGCTTAATTACACAGCACAGCGCACACACACACACACACACACACACACACACACACACACACACACACACACACACACTCGCTTGGTGCGCACCCCTGAGACCGTGTTTGAGACAGTGCTCCATGACGACAAAGAACTGTTGCAGAGGAGGGTAGTCGGAGTCCAGGGTGCGTCCGAAGCTGAGCGCTGACTCAATCAGGCCCTTGATGCTTAGCTTGGCCATGTTTAACAGGTTGGCACGCTCCATAGCCATGGGATCCCGCAGCGCTGGGGAAAACACACACACACACACACACACACACACACACACACACACACGTAAATGTACATACATGGGGAAGGGCTTTATTTAAGTGACACCCTGATTCATGTTCCACTCTCACAACGTGTCTGATTGTTTTGACCACTCGCTGACTGGCTGGTTGTTTTGACCACTCGCTGACTGGCTGGTTGTTTTGACCACTCGCTGACTGGCTGGTTGTTTTGACCACTCGCTGACTGGCTGGTTGTTTTGACCACTCGCTGACTGGCTGGTTGTTTTGACCACTCGCTGACTGGCTGGTTGTTTTGACCACTCGCTGACTGGCTGGTTGTTTTGACCACTCGCTGACTGGCTGGTTGTCTGACTGGTTTGCAGTCCTATAGCTTCTATAGGTCAAGTTGAAAGATTTATGACCTAGCCTATGTAGAGTTACTGATTAACATGCAAAGAAAAACGTTTAGCAGGTATTAGGGTCAAAGGGTATGGCTACCACATAGAATTCCAATGGCTAGACATAGACCAAAAACATGAGGGGTTCTTCTCAAGGACCTTCTATTATTTTATAATCTAAATAACATAATCCACTGAAAATGGATCGCTGTCGGTCGTCACCATGAATACGCTGTTTGTGTCAAGTAACGTTATCACCATCATCAATAGATTCCTAACAGACTGTTTTGTGCTCAACTCTAAATATGATCAAGGGGCGTGTGCGTTAAGACACTGCCGCATGCCAGTTCCCGAAACCACGTGTAACTAACTGATATACAAAAGACTGCGCTAAGATCTTAATTACGACAATCGTGACAGGGAATAATGTAACTGTATACATTTTATTAATGTAATGTGCTGGCTATATGGTTACATTACAACTTGTTTGACTATAATATCATGTTGATATAACGACACTTCTTTTCGTTATATTTCGTTGTATTAACATTAAAATTACTTAAAGATGTATAATGTTTAGGCCTAATATTATGAGTCACTCTTAACATCTTATTTTCCTCAACCTCCGCTTAGATCCAGGATATGACATACCTTTGACATTCCATTCATCTGCCAGAGCCGCCTTTTGCTCCGCTACTTTGGGCAGAACATACATGCTCCCTGAAAACGTTTCCGATGCTTTTCTCGCCAAAGCGAAGATGGGTGCCTGCCATCGCCCGTCCCCTGCTCTCATTGTGGAAGAGCTACCGCTAGCTTTCTCCACAACAACGTTGCTTGCTTTCTCTTCTTGAAACCTCAAAATACCGAACATTTGAGATTTTTCTTTGTTTACATCGGCGTCTGCTAAAACAAGGTCGTGTTCTGCTGCCGCTGCCATCGTTGAAGTATAATGCAGGTGGTTCTCAAATGGAGCGTTTACCTGGCGACCACCATAGCACACAGCTTGCCTGGGATAGCATTTGGGAAACAAAGTCCGCTCCAGTGCTCAAAAACCCTGCCTTTCAAGTGCCTGCAGCTGTCAAACACGGTTAATGGCTGCAGAAAAATAGCGTTTTCACCATCACTAATAATCAAATAATTCTTTCTTAGTTCGCGGGTACTGATTTGTTGACACAAAGTAGCCTTGTCAGTATCCCCGCAGCACAACACGGGAGAAATGGGTGGTGTCAAAGCTCACGAGACACACAAAAAGCACTACGTAATGGTTTTGTTGCAGACACGCCACTCCACTGCCGTCCAGCGGTGACCATGAAAAGTACAGTTTACTCATGCAGGAGAAATGTCTTGTCACAGCGATAAAACTAGTAAAACCCCTGAATGAGTCGATTGAGTAAATCGTTACTCCACTGACACTCTAATGTGGTGATATACAAATACAATTTTAATAATAGCAATAACTTGTTAAGTTGTTATAGTTTTTTTTTCTCTCTACAGTTTGTGGAAAAATGCTACAACCGATCGTTGGACTGATATTTTACCTTGGCTGTAGGCGAGACGTTCCATACTCTCGCTGTGCGAAATGCCCCAGCGATGAAGACTCTGTGGAGAGTACATGATGAAGGTGTTTTCGCTAACTGAGACTTGACACACCTCTGTTTGTGGACCCAGACGGGTCCAGTACAGACTCCAGAACTGGTTATGGCCCGGGGTTCCTGTTCTGAGGTGGTCCGGTTCTGATGTGGTCGTCGTCCCTCCCCTGTGTCCACTTCGCTAAAGAGGCTATATCCATGTAAACCTAAGAAAAGCCACACAGACCGAAGTTCTTGTTATTTTACAGCCCTAAAGCAAAGGTCTCCAACCTTTTATTCACGAGGGCTTTAAGAAAAAGAGAGCTACTTATTTACTAACTTTTCTTTACTCAAATGATACCTATGTATGTCAATAAATCAACTTTAGACACCCTGACTTGAAGCCCGGTGAGAAGTTCAGCCATTCGTGAGGGACTCTGAGTAGAGCCGCTGCTTCTGTGCGTAGAAAGGAGCCAGTTGAGGTGGTTCGGGCATCTAGTAAGAATGCCACCTGGCCGCCTCCCTAGGGAGGTGTTCCAGGCACGTCCAGCTGGGCGGAGGCCGCGGGGCAGACCTAGGACCAGGTGGAGGGATTATATCTCCACACTGGCCTGGGAACGCCTTGGAATCCCCCAGTCAGAGCTGGTAAATGTGTCCCAGGAAAGGGAAATTTGGGATGCCCTGCTGGAACTGCTACCTCCGCGACCCGACCCCGGACAAAGCGTATGAAGATGATGATGATGATGATGACTTGAAGCCTCTGGATTTATATCATATTATTAATTAAACATCATTCTCTTAGTTTTTATTAGGCCTACGCATCAGCTCATCGACAGCAATGTGCTCCTCGCCAAGACAGTTTTACAAGCAAATGTTGTTTTCCAAAAGAGTTTTACATTATGTTTTAAAATTCTGAGAATAATCTGTAAAACATTATAATAAAATCCTCTGCTACATATTTTCCAGCAAGGGTAGAGTTATTGTTGGGAACCCTGAAAAGCAACAGGAGATAATCTAGAAAATATATGACATGCTTATAAACATGGGACATGGCAAATGACTTAGCAAATCATAACATTGTTGAGGGTGAGACTACTTGGCTTTTCTCTAGTATGGATTGAATACCAGTATAGATAAAATTTCTCTTAACTCTAAAATTATCGTTATTGTTTTTATTTAATTGTTATTTGTTTTATTTATGTTTTGTATGTGCCTGCTGGCTTCAAAGCACTTTGATATATAAATATATATATACAGTTACAGTCCTAGCTTACTCACTTGCCTTCTTCTCTTTGTCATAATTATTTTCTCTCTCCACATTTCTCCTACTTTCTCGTACTTTACAATTTTCTTCGTCTCCTCACATCCCTCATTCTTCCTCCTCTTTCCTTCACCTCTCCCCTTCCCTTTTCCTTCCCCCTCCCTTTTCTCCCCTCTCTCTACCCCCTCCCTCCGCCCGGTCTTTAAAAGGCAGGTGACCAGAGATCATATGACTGATTTCCTGCTGCAGCGCTTTCCCCCACCACAATACCTCGCCTCTCTGCTGCCGGGTTTCCTGACAGTCTTCTCTGTCAATGCCCCTATCTGTCTACTTGTTCGTCTCTCTGCCTGCCTGTCTGTCTGTCAGTGCCCCTATCTGTCTGCTTGTCCGTCTCTCTGCCTGTCTGTCTGTCACTGTCCCTATCTGTGCTTGTCCATCTCTCTGCCTGCCTGCCTGTCTGTCTGTCTGTCTGTCTGTCTGTCTGTCTGTCTGTCTGTCTGTCTGTCTGTCTGTCTGTCTGTCTGTCTGTCTGTCTGTCTGTCTGTCTGTCTGTCTGTCAATGCCCCTATCTGTCTGCTTGTTCGTCTCTCTGCCTGTCTGTCTGTCACTGCCCCTTTCTGTCTGCTTGTCCGTCTCTCTGCCTGTCTGTCACTGTGCCTATCTGTCTGTTTGTCCATCTCTCTGCCTAACTGTCTGTCCCTCTCCCTGTCTGTCTGCTTGTTTGTCTTCTCCCTGCCTAACTGTCTGTCTCTCTCCCTGTCCTGCTAGAGTCCCCCCTCCCAAAACAGTCTGACATTCTGTCCCATCTGTATGTTTGTTTTTCCGCCTGTCTCTTAGCCTGCTTTTACCAGCCAGTCAAACCCAGAAGCAAGCCAACACCCTTTTTTGCTTCCAACACACTCCATCACTGTCTCCTGTTAATGCTGCGTCACATGGTCTGCACAGACAACATGAATACACTTCTACCAGTCGCCCTGTTGCTTCGCTGTCTCCGTCAAACTGTTTCAAGGTGTTACACCAAAAACCAAAACACACAAACCAGAAACAGGTGATGTCAGGAGAGGAACCACCACGTGTCAACGCACTTTGACATGACAAGGGTATGAAGCAGCAAATCACATCGTGGAACTGAGTCTTCTTGACCTATCAGGTAATTAGTTCACTATGGCATTTCCCTGTTGTAGACCCCCTCACCTCTCTCTTTCTCTCTCTCTCTCTCTCTCTCTCTCTCTCTCTCTCTCTCTCTCTCTCTCTCTCTCTCTCTCTCTCTCTCTCTCTCTCTCTCTCTCTCTCTCTCTGTCCCCCTCTCTCTCTCTCTCTCTCTCTCTCTCTCTCTCTCTCTCTCTCTCTCTCTCTCCCTCTCTGTCCCTCTCTCTCTCTCTCTGTCTCTCTCTCGCTCTCTCTCTCTCTCCTCTCTGTCTCTCTCTCTCTCTCTCTCTCTCTCTCTCTCTCTCTCTCTTTCTCTCCTTCTCTCTCTCTCTTTGTACAGGTGACCTGGAGTACATAAGGACCAGTCTGAAACAGATTGTATTTGAATTATGATTACTATAATTACTGTAATTACTTTGAATTATGATTACAACCAGCATTGCCCCTTTAATCAAACTGTATTAATTCTGAGGGAACATGTAGCCTTACCGTAACCGGCCAAGCAAAGCTCTGCGCTTGGTTTGCTCCTGTTACGCTGGGTTGAAATGGGTCCAGTCTATAGTAGAAAGGGCCCGGGCCTAATAAAGGCTGCTCTCATAGGAATCCATACGGTGTGGGTGCCACCTAGTTCCTGGAACAGCATTGGGACTCTCTGAAAACCGCTATGCTGAGCTGAGTTACGTTCGGTCCAGCTTGGCTCTTGTTTAATCCTGGGTAAGATTACATTTCCTCTTTCTTGGGCTAAGTGGCGCCATAAGTGCCAGCAGCATGTCGATGCCGGGGGGGCGCGTAGAGAGGAGGAGCGTTGTTCTCTCACTCTCTCTGCTGACCTGCAGCTACCGCTCCCAGGACCGGAGACAGTGCTCTCTGGTACCCAACACGGCTCAGAGCACTGTGGGGGTAGGGGGAGGAAAGAAGGAGAGAAGAGGAGAGGGGGAGGAGAGATGTGGGGAGTGGAGGAAAGGGGGGAACAGAAAAGGAGAGACGAGGAGAGGGGGAGGAAAGATAAGGGGAACGATAGGGGGGGACAGAGAAGGAGGTGGGGAGAATGGGAGGAGGAGAGAAGGAGAGAAGTGGAGAGGGGGAGTACAGAAAGAGAGAAGAGAAGAGGGGGAGGAGAGAAGGAGAGAATAGGAAAGGGGGAGGAGTGAGCAGTTCACTACACAGCAGAGGATTGGACAACGGAGGCAGCACAAAATGTATTCACAAACACACACACACACACACACACACACACACACACACACACACACACACACACACACACACACACACACACACACACACACACACACACACACACACACACAAATCCGCAAACAACACAGTCTCAGAGTAAAAAACAATCAATAGGGGGAGGTGCAAGGAAAGACCAGAGAAAACTGTCCAATCCTTGCCCTCCTGTTAGGAATATTCCGAGTGAGGCCATCCTGTCTATCAGTGATATCAAATTTGACTATTTACCTAACTTAAAAGACGTTACTAGAACATTAAACGTTTTCTTCTACAAATTTAACATATAGTATATTAATTGGGGACTAAATCCCTCAAAATAACTATTCATACTGAAATGCTACTAAACGTACATAAAAGTAGATTACGTGTTTACTTTCAACATTTTGCAGCTCCTGTGTTTAATGCCAGGTGTGAATTGAAGCTGATAGCAGAAACGGTGTGATGAACCTGTGACATACCACCTTTGACGAATTTGACAGAATTGGCATGAAACTATTTATTATTGTCTGGTTTAATGAATTATTGATTCTAAACCATGTGCTACATGTATGAGAAAGTATTGTACGACCGTAGGTTGCATGACAAACTACGACAAAGAGAGATACGTATAATCATATATAAACTATAATTGTTAGCCTACATATAGAATAAATATGATCTCTGGATTGTTTATCTTTAAAAGCAAAAGGTTTAATTGTTTGACAACAATAAATAGCAAAATTGTGACAACATGGTTCTATTAAAAAAATTGTACAAAACGTTTTGCATAAACATTTTGATTAGAGAACAAAATATAGAAGCAATTATAAAACATTGTCTTCTTAGTTTTGATTACAATGTAATACATTTCAACATAATTCAACATAATGCCCCTTCCAAAAAATAGCTTTAAGGTCAGCAAAAATGTCTGTCCTTTTTCATAATTAACTACTACAGCAGATGAAGTTCCTCTTCTCCTCACAGTTTTCAGTCCCTGGGGCGTTTCCTGTCTTAGGCAGGGTGCCACAGAGCCTTCCCTGAGCTGGACACACAGGCAGGTTTGGGGTCTGCACCTGGCCACCGTGGACCCAATACCACTGTGAGCCCAGGTAGCGCAGACCGGTCCACACCTGGTCAGTCTGGGCGCCCTGGATTACATTCTGGGCGTAACTGAAGTCATCGCTCGTCAGCAGGCTGGGGAGGTCAGTGAAGTGGCTCCTGCAGTAGTCCAGTGCCTCCTCCCACGTCAGTTCCTCATTCACCAGAATCAGATGTTCCTTATAGCAGACGAAAGGGAAGGAGTTATCACAAAAATGACTGCTCCACTTTTTATCATGTCCCTTTACAGTGGTGCAGTACTTGTCTGGATCTGGTTGTCCACCTTGCCAATTGAGAAAGGAAGGAGTCGACCCATCAGACCACCTCCAGACGTTATCAGCATCTTTTTTGAGGCCGATCCAACAGGGTTTAGAATGACATGTTGGAAGCTGGGTTAATTCCTGCTGGGTGCGGACACTGGCTAGGTCGTTGAATGTTTCCCTGCAGTAGTTCTGTGCCGCGTCCCAGTGTAAATGATTACTCTCCAGGTAGAAGGTACTACTCAGCTCAGCGGCTCCCAAACGCAGGCAAGCAGCCGAGATGATTATGAGGAAGAGAGCGAGGCCGCTCTTCGTCAAGGACATGGTGCCTGGTCAGAGAGTGCAGGGAAGTGGAGGGGAAATGTCTGGATTGCAGTCTCTTATGGTCATCATTTACCTGACCTCTCCTTAAGACCAACATCCGCAACATGATGTCAACACACAAAGCAGACTCAAATCTACGGATTTGTTTTTTTTACACCAAACAAACTAAGGTAAACATCTTTTCCTGCCTCCCAAACAAATAAAGATGGGCACATAAATCAACAACATGATGGACAGGGAAATCCAGCATTATGTTTTCATTCCCTTTGTCAATAGATGAAAAACACATTCTTCTTTTCCATTTTTAATTGAAACTTTCCAATTGTTTTGAGGCCAGGTGTTATGGTGTCAATGAATTTTTTTTTTCAAACTATGAGCTTAAATTTGCATGGATGCCGTCAATAATTATTTATTAATAATAACAACAATAATAATAATAATAATAATAACAATAATAATAATAAGTAATCTCGATCCTTAAATTGATAAGTTGTGAAGTGTCATCGTGTCACTCCTCCCTTTAAACCCTTTTGTTGTGTTAACTACTTTTGCGTTTCCTGTCAAAAAGGACTGATTAATTATGTCGTACATAAAATATCTATAATATATGTATTTAACATTTCTATTATATACGTATTATATGTTTTTATAAACCTACTTTCTAGAATTTAATGGAGGTTTTTTTTCTTCATTTTTTACATTTATGAACATAGTCAACACCAGAGGAAACATGCTATGCAATTTATTACAGAGTAATTCATAATAAAAGTCTAGACAGGATATTTTGGGACACCCATTAAAAGTTAAAAAAACATTAAAAATAAATAAATAAATATCCAACAATATAACAAAATAGTAACACCTGCAACCTTTGTGCCTCTATGACTCAACAAAGGACATAGACTTAAAATCATTTACAAAGTAACACTTTACCGTATAAGATTATACAGGGGAAAGCTTACGCATATTATGGAAATATTGCTAATATTTTGTAAAAAGTAGTTTTCCTGTTGGGGAAAGATCTTATTGGGGAAAAGTTCTAATCTGATTAAGATTCTGTTGGGGAAAATTCCTGGGGTTGCTCATGAAACCCAAAATGGGAGGGCCTCTCTCTGTGTGTGAATGTGGATGTATGTCTATGTGTGTGTTTGTCTGTCACAAGTTCTTGCATATATGGTTTGCATGCTTGGAGTTGTAGTGTGTCCAGTTGAGGGATGTGCATGTTTCTAAAAAGTGAAATATACTCCCCTTCTCCATATACGTATTTCCAGTGGATGATAATGTTTTGATGTGCAGAAGTTAAATAAAAACCGATAGTTCACCTGTATGGAATTAGATTTTCCACATGCCTGCCTTTGGAAAAGTCAATAATCAGTCTGATAGTGCTGAAAAAACCTGAACTTGTACACCAATCAAAACCGCAGATGCAAGTGACAATAAATGACAATGCAGCCAACTGAATCCCAATAACCTCTACATTGCATCTAGAAGAGAAATAAATAGGTCCAATAGCTTGTATGTGGTGAATCCTCATATTTTTATCATGCTAGACTGACTCAAGTCAGCTTGCTCAATCTATGTTCTATGAAGTCAGTACTTACAAACAGTTAATATCAATGCCAAGAATTGCTGTAAAAGTAAAACTTTAAATAACCTTAATTACAAAATATATATTAAAAAATTTCAAAACGTGGCTACTATCCCACTGAGTAAAACCACGTTGAAAAGACGTTTTTTGAACGTCTCTGTCGGTTGTTCAAAAGACGTCCACCGAGAAGCCAGAATGAACGTTTTTGCAACGTCTATTCTGAACGTTTTTTTAAAGTTAAACAAAGACGTCTTTTAAATGTCCACTGATGATGTCCAAGTGAGGTCCTTACAGGGTTCAAAATTAAAGTTTGTGCAACGTCTATTCTAAACGTCTTTTTAACGTTCAACAAAGACATCTTTTAAACATCCACTGTTGACGTCCAAGTGACCTCCTTACAGGGTTCAAAATGAAAGTTTTTACAACATCTTTTCTGAACATCTCATAAACGTAAAAAAAAACGTATTTCAATAATACTTAATTGGCATCAGTGCTTTCCTCTGGATTTGACGTTTTCTGTCAGGGTGATAACACAGCACCCAATTTGTGCCCAACTTGCCAACACAAACACAAGAGAACATGCAAACTCACCGAAGAAAGGCCCTTGGGGCAGCTGGGACTGAAACCAAGGACCTTCTGGCTGTGAGGCAACAGTGTTAACCAATGAGCCACCATGCTGCCAAAAAAACTTTCATCTTGACATCCAAATTTACTTGTTTAATTGTTTATGAGGCCTGAGTCTCATCCGATCTTCACTCACTATCAGCTTTAATGAATACCATGTGTTTGTCATCAAATCGTCATCAGGTTGGCCATTGTTCCAAGGTTGGATGACCAAAACACAATATAAAATAAAACTGATTCTATCCAAGGCAGTGTGCAGGACAATTTATTGTAAATAAAACACATTTATACCACATGCACCTGCCCAGACATAAAGGTGTTCCAAGAGTGTTTAATAGGCTTCTTTACAATTGTAAATGCATGAAATCTTGTCAAATAAAGATGGAACATTGTTTGAAATGACAAAAGAATATTGTTTATGAGGTTTTCAGCAAAATATTAACATCTAAGAAAATTAAACAATTCGAATAAGGTTAGACATGTACTTTAATTTAGTCTTTAGTTCTGAGAGCTAATGAGTTTGAAAAAATAGCAATCCCTATTGCAATCCCTGTTCCTTTTTCATCATTACAAAACAAATTGGTCAGACTCATTAAATATCAATAACTGTGAAACTAACTGAATGTGTGCAAAATGGTTTCGAGACCTAATGACTTATATGCAAAATTCCAAAAGGGGTATTCGTTAGACGTTCAGATGTTGACCGTGTTGCATGTCCAAAGACGTTGAAAAGGGGTCCCGGTCAGACCTTCAGAGATCGAACCTGTTTTGCAGATGCCCAAAGGGATCCCAGTCAGACGTTCAAACATCAAACCTGTTTTGCATGTCCATGGACGTCCAAGAGGGTCCCCAGTCAGACCTTCAAACATCGAACCTGTTTTGTACATCCATAGACATCCAAAAGGGGTTGTAGTTAGACATTCAGATATTGAACCCGTCTTGCACGTCCCCCAGACATACAAAAGTGGTCTGATCTGAACGTTTCCCTGAAGTTGCTTGTGTGCAGGGATGTTTAAGTCATGCATAAACCATCAGATCCCTACCAAACAACTACTAAGGTCAGGAAACAAGAGTCCCTTTTCATAGTGGATAGTTAGAACAGAGGAAGCTAATCTTCTCCTTACAGTTTTCAGTTCCTGGGGATCTATCTACTGATTATAACGTAATACATTTTAATTCAACATAATACCCCTACTAAGAAACAACTTTAAGGTCAGCAAAACATTTCTGTACTTCTGTAATTCTGTACATAATTCAATAATAAAACAGATGAAGTTCCTCTTCTCCTCACAGTTTTCAGTCCCTGGGGCGTTTCCTGTCTTAGGCAGGGTGCCACACAGCCTTCCCTGAGCTGGACACACAGGCAGGTTTGGGGTCTGCACCTGGTCACCGTGGACCCAATACCACTGTGAGCCCAGGTAGCGCAGACCGGTCCACACCTGGTCAGTCTGGGCGTCCCTGGGTCACATACTGGGTGTCGCTGAATTCACCGTCTGTCAGCATGCTAGCGACAAAGTTGGTTCTGCAATACTCCAGTGCCTCCTCCCACGTCTTGCTCTCCTTCACTAGTGCAAGGAGAGGAGTTGGTTTAAATGGATTTTCCTTTGAATTACACGTCTCACTTTTCCACTCCCTGCCAATTCCAGATCCAGACACGATGGTACTGTCCTCGTTTGACTTTGGATAATTATCTTTCCATTTCAGAAAGGAAATGGGCAACCCCTCACTCCATGTCCAGACGTCACCAGCGTCTCTGTGCAGGCCTTTCCAACAGTTAGCATACGGTGGTAGCTGGTTAAATTCCTGCTTGGTTAGGACGGACACCGGGTCAGTGTGGTGTTCCATGCAGTATGCATGTGCTTGCCCCCATTTCCTTTAATCTGACATCACTTGGAACGTTCTAAGCAGAGGGTCGGCTTTGGAACACTGATAAGCAGCCGGAAGAAGGATGAGGAGGAGAGGAAGGTTGCTCTTCGCCAAGGACATGGTGCAAGGACAGAGGGTGTAGAGAAGTGGAGTGGAAATGTCTCCACTGCTGTCTCTCATGTTTCTGTTCCTTATTTACCTGACGTCGCTCTCACTGAAGTGACTGACAGACCTTTAGGTATTCATACCATTATGTCAACAACTGCTACACAAATGAGACTCAAATCTACACATTTGGGTTTTTATTTTTACCTAAAAAAAACTAAGGTAGACATCTTTACTCTGCCCCCTAAACAAATGTAGACCAAGACAAAAAACAATAACATGTTGTAAATTAAGCTTTGTACGTTCCTCCTCTTTGTCAAAACGCATTCTCCTTTTCCTTTCGTCATTTAAACTATCCTTTAGGGCTGTGCTCAGATATTTTGAGGGGCATTATCTAAGCAACTATGTACCCTTTAAAAGTAAATAAAATATGCTTTACTGGAAAACTCCAACCATTGACGACAGCTGCATTGGAGATAAAGTAGGCCTATTTGTTGCTAGGTATCTCATTGAATAAGTTTCACCTGATGCAGGCAGAGGCGCTTCGTCTGGTTTCCACCTTCAGCTCTTACAGTAGTAGTGATGTATATGATTGTTTGGTTAAACATGGCTCCAAAAAGCTCTGCTTGAGACTCTGTTAATTAGGTTGCCCAGCATGGTAAGCCAGAACAGGACCAGTTCAACTATGGTGATTGGTTGGTTCGCTGTCGCTCCGTCAATCTTCGGAACTAAAACCTCTCTCAAGTTTCCGTATCCCATGTCAGCCTGTCAAGAAAGTTTGATAAAAACGGCGTTTTAAGTTTTTCTTTGAGTGGTATTCATGACAGATTACAATAACAGCTGCAGAAGAAAAAAATACATCACAATTGTCTGAGTTGTTATGAATTATGCACCTTGTCCTAGGGGTTCAGAGGGCTATCCCAGCAAAAGAGGGTAAAGCGATAGTATCCAGCTCACTTTGCACGTGGCTGCATTGACTTATTGTTAACCTTGTATATTTTCGTGTAACTGTAACTGCACTCAGTACAGTATTGTGTAACTGCACACAGTACTATTACTGTGACTCATTTATATTGCGAGTGTTTTCTCATTCTTCTGTTCAGTTAGGTAACCTTGTATATTTTTGTGAAACTGCTTTTTTTAAGCCTTTATTAACCAGGTAAGCAAAACTGAGAATACGTTTTCTTTTGCAATGGCAACCTAGCCCCATGGGGAGAAATTGATCAGCTCTAGTTCTCTGTTAGTACCTTTGGTCAGGGCGCTGACAGGAGTATTAACCCTAACATGTTTTGTGATGGTGAGAGGAGCACCAGGCGGAATTCTATGCAAACACAGGGATAACATGCAAACTCCACACAGAAAGGACCTGGGATGACTGGGGTTAGAACTCAGAACCTTCTTGATGTGAGGCATCAGTGTACATTATTGTGTAACTGCACACAGTACTATTACTGTGACTCATTTATGTTGCCAGTGTTATCCCCTTCTTCTGTTCAGTATGGTAAGTGTTAATGTGTAAATAATTGTGTGTCATAAACAATGTTATAAACAGCTATATGTATATGATACACAATCCTTAAATTTGGATATTTTACAAAATAAATAACCATTGATTAAGATCAGGTCAATTGGACATATAGTCCGTAACTCCAAATATACGAGAGCACCCTTTATTATGTACTAGAAATGAGAATGGAATATCAAAAGAGTAGTATGACAACAGTAAATATTTATTTATTTTATTTTTTAAACCTAGAACTCATCATCAGGAGATATTTTATGGATGGTGATTGATCTATAAACATTCACAATATGTTGGCCCTTTTTTTAAACAAAACACCAAAATAGAATTTGAACAGAACAAAAGGGCGTGAGAGTGATCAGTGAGTTATAACACCAGAGGTTCTATCTCTATGGTAGTAAGGCAGTGACACTTTAACTGCTGGACACAGTAGATGCAAATTTAGGGACAGATTTATTTATTTACCTGCATCCATGCATGTGTAGGCCCCTGACATTATTTTAAGGCTGCTGCTCCCAATTTCCATATTGATCTATTTGCTTTTGTTTCCTTTGCCTACATTTGCTTGGGAGACAGAGAAAATGTGTTTACCTTAGTTCTTTAAAAAAATTTAAAAAAATGTGTAGATTTGATTCCAATTTGTGTATTAAGTTTTTACATCATGTTGGGGGGATTAGTCTGTCAGTCTTCTGGGTTTTAAAAGTGGGAGAGGTCAGGTAAATAGTGAACATAAAGACAGCAGTCTAGACATTTCCCCTCCACTACACTGTGATCAGACACCATGTCCTTGACGAAGAACGGCCTCACACTCCTCCTTCTCATCATCACTGCTTCATGCCTGGGTTTGGGAGACGCTTATCTGGGTAGAACCTTCAAGCCGGTGCACAGTAGTTTAACCTGGTGGGATGCACAGAACTTCTGCAGGGAAAACTACACAGACCTAGCAACTTTCCGTACCCAGCAGGAATTAACTCAGCTCCCTCAGCATGGCAGTTGGACCTGGATTGGCCTTTACAGAGATGCTGATAATGTCTGGAGGTGGTCTGGGGGTGATAATGTGACCTTTGTCAATTGGCAGAAAGGAGAACCTTACTTTTATCAAAACTGGAACTGTGTGATGCTGGATGGAGGTGGTGAAATGTACAATAGAAATTGCGATTACTCACTTTCATTCGTCTGCTATAAGGAACATCTTATTCTGGTGAATGAGGAACTGACGTGGGAGGAGGCACTGGACTACTGCAGGAGCCACTTCACTGACCTCCCCAGCCTGCTGACGAGCGATGACTTCAGTTACGCCCAGAATGTAATCCAGGGCGCCCAGACTGACCAGGTGTGGACTGGTCTACGCTACCTGGGCTCACAGTGGTATTGGGTCCATGGTGACCAGTTGCAGACCCCAAACCTGCCTGTGTGTCCAGCTCAGGGAAGGCTCTGTGGCACCCTGCCTAAGACAGGAAATGCCCCAGGGACTGAGAACTGTGAGGAGAAGAGGAACTTCATCTGTTTTATTCATTAATTATGTACAAGTACAGAACTGTTTTGCTGACCTTAAAGTTGTTTCGTAGTAGGGATTTTGTGTTTAATTAAAATGTATTACATTATAATCAAAACTAATTAGACATTTATAAACGTAATTTAGTTGTATGATCCAGGTATCGTTTGATATGCAATGAGTACATGACTGAACAGACCCTTTACAGGGTAATGCATATTTAAAGTAAAATTCTAGGCATTGCTAAGATATTGTTTAAGATGATCTATTTTGACCTTCCGCACGTTAGTCATATACGTACATTATTAACATATACCTAAATGTAATCTCTGAAGATTGCATTTACATTGCAGACCTAATCATTCTTTTAAACTTTAAAATCCAAAAATAATAAAACAATTACATTTCAATTCTGTGTGTTCAAAAGTAATGTGCGTCGGTTTCAAGTAACACCTGTCAGCAAGTGACATTTATACTCTGTGTTTGAACACTCACTGGTCTGTGTGTGTGTGTGTGTTTGTGTGTGTGTGTGTTGCACATTCTTGTGAGGTTTTCGAGTAAACTGTAACCGATTTAAAAGTTTTATATCTAAAACAAATTGTTAATTTCATGTAATTGGAACAAAGTCGAATCAGTTTGTCTGCACAGTGCATCTGCAAAAAGATTTATAAGATATCTGTTAAAAATATTAAAAATATGTCTATACATTTGATATTTTCCTGTAAAAAAAAATGAATGGCCGATGGAAATTAATGGTGGCGAAATTAAAGGCGAGTGTGATTGAGAATTTATTTAAACTACCGCCGTTCTCAGCCAAAGGTAGAGCCTTTGCTGGTTTTGAGTTTGATTTGTGCAATGATCTATGGGCATTGTGATGCACAATGAATTAACCATTTAAATACCGGTGGTTGGAAAAATACGTGAAGTTCACTTACATTGAGCCCATGACCCGAACTTGTTCAATAAACTTACTTCATTTAGCCTAAACAACATTGTTTTAGAAAATCGGTTAGAAGTATCCCTTTAAAAACATGCTCATTTTTCAAATGGACACACTGCCACTCCAAGCATGCGAACCATAAATGCAAGAACATGTGACAGAAAAACACACATAGCCATACAGTACTGTGCATAAGTTTTAGGCAGGGGATGCTGTTTTGAAGGCGAAAGGTAGTCACACCAAATGATGATTTGATACAGATTTGCTTCTCCCGCACTTAGTATTTTATGAATTGATAAAAAATAAACTTTTAACATTTATATTTGTACGTGTTTTTTTTCTTCTAACTGTAAAGACCACACCTGCCCAACACTTTTGCACAGTACTGTACACTCACATGCACACACAGGGAGAGGCCCTCCCTTTTTGGGTTTCATGAGCAACCCCAGGATTTTTCCCCAAAATAATCTTAATCAGATGAGAATTTTCACCCAATAGGATATTTCCCCAACTACACCCCAGTTTATTCAAAATATTATAGCATTGTTTCAATAATATGCATGACATTATCCAGTAGAATCTTTCCCACACCCAATTATTTCGCCAAGAAAAGCCTCTCCCATGGGAACTATACCATTCAGACAGAATATGATGACAATACCCATCCTGTATTTCAGATCTACAAAGCCCTGGGTAGGGCCTTCCTCACCATTCTGTCTGTTGCATCACGATAGGGAATTTGAAAGACTGGGTTAAACTGAAAAAGCATATTTTTAAGTAAAATCTGACAATAAGAAGCACATATTTTGAAAGCCAAGGCTTTATTTTAGCAAAATACTATGTAACCCTAAAACTGTCAAAATGTACTATTGGCGTAAGCATAAAATGGGTCTATGCAAAGCATTAAAAAAGACACGTTGAGTAGCCGTTTTATCTTTTACACAATCATGCTGGTGCACTGATATCTATATACAAACAATTGCAATGAACAAGTTTTTATAAAAACCCTGAAAAACTGTCATGTTGTTTAGAACGTTAGATTACGAGATAGCAAACAAATTTTTTATGTGTGTTGAGAGCTATAGATGATTGTGCCATTGTTCTATAGAATCGATGTACACAGGTTTAGTATCAATGCCCTGAAAAGAAGTATTATAACTTTCTATAATATGAATTACATAGTACAATAATTTGGAAACTATGTTGTGGTTAGGCATAAACAATTAGATCCCCTTCAACAACTACTTTAGGATCCCTCCATTCTCAATTCACATTTTGACTTTGTTGATAGTTATAGCAGAGGAAGTTCCTCTTCTCCTCACAGTTTTCAGTCCCTAAGGTCATTCCTGTCTTAGGTAGGGTGCCACAGAGCCTTCCCTGAGCTGGACACACAGGCAGGTTTGGGGTCTGCACCTGGTCACCGTGGACCCAATACTACTGTGAGCCCAGGTAGCGCAGACCGGTCCACACCTGGTCAGTCTGGGCGTACTGGGTCACACTTTGGGCACAGTTGAAGTCATCTTGCATCAGCACACTGAAGAGATCGAGAGAGTTTTTCCTGTAGTACTCCAGTGCCCCTCCCACGTCATGTTCTGCTTCACCAGAATCAGAGGATCCTCATAGCAGATGAAGCCATAATTAAAATTACAAGAATTTACAGACCACAGTCCATTACTTCCAGATATGGCACAGCCCTTCAATGAATGTGGATCTCCACCTTGCCATCTCATATAGGAAACGGTTGACCCGTCACTCCATCTCCAGACGTTCCCGGCCTCTCTTCTTAGGCCCAGCCAACACGCACATCACCAGGGTAGCTGGTTAACATCCAGCGCGGTTTGAACCGAGGCAGGTCGGTGTAGCGTGCCCTGCAGTAGGCACGTGCTTCTGTCCAATTCTTAACCTCTTCTACCTTGACGAACGTTCTATACTGATTATCGGCTTTTAAACGCTGATATGCAACCGTGATGATGATGAGGAGGAAGAGGGGAAGGCCGTTCTTCGTAAAGGACATGGTGCCTGGTCAGAGAGTGAAGAGAAGTGGAACGGAAATGCCTAGAGACTGCTATCTCTTATGTTCAGCACCTGACCTCACCCACTTGTTAATACCCAGGAGACTGACTGACTGGATTTCCCTAATGACGAAAACACCTCGAACGCAAATCGGACCCAAATCTACACATTTGATTGTTTGATTAAATCTTAATTTAATCTGTTGTCTATACCTCTCAAACAAATGTTGACGCCTACGCTTTAAAACTAACATGACGGACATGGAAATCAGCCAAAAGTCATTCCCTCAGTCAACATAGGGGGAAAAAACTATTTTATTTTCCATTCTAGATTCAAGCTCCAGTTTTTTCTGAAGCTCAATGTCATTATTGATTTTTGTGCATATACACATTTGTTATTTTGATTAAACATTTGGCCATTAATTGTTGTTGGCAACAAGTCTGTCTACATTTGTATCCATTAGTGTATAGTTATTAAGCTCCAGCGTGTCACTTTCCTTTTTAACCTTGTCCAAAGCCTACTGTAGAATGTTTTTTTGAAGGATGGGAATAACGGAATTTGTACACCAATCACAAGGCCAGACATTGCACATTTCGACCAATGAAAATGCAGATAACTGAATACCTTACATCAACTTCAAACCTGGGCTTGCTGACAGGGTGATCATAAATAATTCCTTGTTGTCTTTAAGAAATATCATAGCGTCTGTCTCAAAAGTTGTGTCCAAGGTAGGATAATGGTTTTTCTCGAGTTTCTTTTTAAACGTTGAGCTGAATGTCATTCTCAAATGCTGCACTGCCTAGTGGCATTATTAAGTAAACGTTAGCTGACATTAACTAACGTAACTAAGAAGCTAACAGCCATAGCATGCTTGAAAAACAATGACTACTAGTTAAGAAATGTTTACATGGTTTGGAAAGGTTAGCGTAGCTATCTAGCTAACACTGACGACTCACGAGCCTAATTAATGTTTGTTAAATAGCAGCTTCCTCCGACTGTAATGTTATTGTTAGCTAGCTGACTTTCAATCTTCAATCATCATGTTTTTATTTATGTTGGCAATAACAATCTTAACCATTTATAGTTTAAATAAGCTATTGTGTCTGTAAGTTTCACGACAGTCTAAATTGTATGGCTTACGGCATTCATTTAGCTGGCTTGCAACAGTGCATTGCATAATTTATCACCTAGACCTTATTTCCTTGTCCGGCTCTTCTTACTCTCCATTACAATGAACAATCAGTATATATGCGTAATATTTACATATATTTGTATCGTTCCCTCCCTCCGACCTAAATCCACTCTTTCCTTTCCTCTTCTTCTTCTCACCCATCGTATAATTTCTCCATATTTATTAAACCCCCTACCTTGTTCCTTTCTCCTAACACCTCCAGATGCAGTTCATGCTGCTGTTTAGCAGACAGGGAAAGTTGCGGCTGCAGAAATGGTAGGCCAACGTTCCGCGTTTCACATTCACGTCAGTTGTATCGTATGATTTATCAAGGTTGCTTCACAATGACATGTAATATTGGCCATTGAGTCAAAAGTGTGGATATGAGGAACATCCACTGTATTTTACTCGTACCATTGGTTATACCAACTGACCTGGTGGCTGATGGCACACTATTGTAAACCTAGAGCATTACAATATATCACAAGTCAAATAAGTATAGCTCAGTTTTTCTTTAAAAGCTTGAAGCATGCCACTGGAAATTGTAAAAGTGTAAACTGAGTGTAAACTGGATTGTCATGTTCTTCGTCCTTTCCAGAGTCCAACAGAATAGGTCCATTGGGGTTAATTTCTTCGAGGGTTTTCCCACAATTATAGAATCTGTCTGATTTCTTTTCACTGGCTAAACGCAGGAATAGACTTGTAAAACCAGCTGATATAGCGTGAGGTTTTAAAAAAGTACATAAAATAATCTAAGACCCTAATCAAAATCGATTATCGTTGGAGCTGCAAAAATATAATAATACAAAAATAATTTAAGCTGATTTATCCAGGCTGTGAATGTAGGATATTTTTAATACTTTCTAAGGATGAGTGCAGAAGCAGGTACCCCTCGTTTATATTGGTTCCTTTGGGTTTATGTTGGTTCCTTTGGGTTTACGTTGGTTCCTTTGGGTTTACGTTGGTTCCTTTGTGGTTACGTTGGTTCCTTTGTGGTTACGTTGGTTCCTTTGTGGTTATGTTGGTTCCTTTGTGGTTATGTTGGTTCCTTTGTGTTTACGTTGGTTCCTTTGGGTTGTGTCTCTGGTGACAGGTACGTGCCATTGTCTGACAAGGAGAGAAAGAAGATCTCCAGAGACCTGGTGCAGACCATCCTTGCCCGCAAACCCAAGATGTGCAGCTTCCTGGAGTGGAGGGACCTCAAGATAGTATACAAGAGGTGAGGGAGATGGTCTACAAGAAGTGAGGAAGTAAGGGAGGGAGAGCGGAGCTCTTTAGAGACTGTCTATAACTAAGAGAGGAGGAAGAGGAGAAGAGAGAAGGGAAGGGGAGTGAGAAACGGCTTATTTGAGAGGAGGAGGTGGGGAGAGAAAGTTGGAGAGGAGATGAGTAGTTACCAACAAGGGGTATTTTATTGCCCATTCTCATAGAGGTCTAAACTCTTCGTACATGTATGACGTGGCTACAAACAAGCGTGTGGAGTATAGTGTGTCCCTGCGTGTGCTCTCACCAGCGTGTGCTCTCACTTGTGCAGGTACGCCAGCCTGTACTTCTGCTGCGCCGTGGAGGACCAGGACAACGAGCTCATCACCTTGGAGATCATCCACCGATACGTGGAGCTGCTGGACAAATACTTTGGCAGTGTGAGTTTCTCACACACACACACACACACACGCACAGACACACACAACTTACAACCCAACTCTCTCAACTATTCATCTTTACCTATTTTCACATAAACCTTGTGCCCATCATTTAATATAAATACAATTCCAGTGCACACCAGGATACGATAGGTACTTTATTTAGCACATTACTCTATAGCTTTATCAGCTACTCAGCTCAAATGTGTTCAGAGCATATTCTTTTTTTATGACTGAAAACAGCTAGCTTGAGGCCAGTTCAGTTGTTGTAGAACGACTGATGTGCGCTGCGTCTCCCTTCAGGTGTGTGAGCTGGACATCATCTTCAACTTTGAGAAGGCCTACTTTATCCTGGACGAATTTCTGCTGGGAGGAGAAGCACAGGAGACCTCCAAGAAGAACGTTCTGAAGGCCATCGAACAGGCTGACCTGCTGCAGGAGGTACCGTGAGAGCACGCACACGCACACGCGCAGACAGACAGACAGACAGACAGACAGACAGACACACACACATAAACTCTCACACACATACATACACACAGTCTCACACGCATAAACTCTCACACACACAAACACAGTCACACACACTTAAACTCAACCACATGCTGAGACACACACATACACACACTCCTCTTAGACTGAATCACAGCAAATATCAATACTTACCCCACATAGAATGCATGTTGAGTTGTGTAAACCTCTCTCTCTCTCTCGCTCTCTCTGCGACTGGGCTGTTTTCCCGTCCCTTCTCTGTTCTCGTCCATTTTTCCCACTTCTCCCTAATCCCCCTTTCATCCCCCTCTGTGGTGACATTCTGGATCTCTCCCTCCGTACCTCCTTTACTCCCTCCCTCCCGGTCTCTCATCGTCTCCTTCCTCGTCTCTCCTCTTTCTCTTCCTTTTTCAACTCCACCTTCCAGACCTTGGCTTTCTCGCCCCTTGTCAGATCTGTGCTGCGTTTCAATAGCCGTTTAACATGCCCTCGTTGACTGGCTGAGGGAGCAAGTGAACAATAATGGTCACTCCAGTGATGTATTTCACCCACAATGCATTGTTGTTGTGCATTTGGTGCAAGAGAATACATCAATGGTTTGGTGGCAGTAATGCACGTAAAACTCCAGTTGCTCACCACCGAAGGAGAATATCAATAGATAGAGGAAGGTATCATAAACTTAGCAATAATAGTTAGGATAATCATGATACATATCACAAACAGAAAAAAATATTCATTTTAATTTATTAGAAACTGACACAGCTGATTGAACAAGCCTTATTTAAACGAGTATGCAGGTATTTCTGATGATTTGTAAAAAGCACTATAGCGCCAAGCCCACAACTGGCGGTTGATCAATGACAGTTTGCGCTTAAAGTGTACAAGGGCAGGTTTGTTCCATTTAAATCCCCAGACCACTTTCCCTCTGTTCTCCAAGTGGCCTCGGTGCGACGTATGCCGTTACGTCATACTAAGGGCTGAGGGTAAGTGGAACTACTATTGAAATGCAGCACTAGTCTCTCTCTCTCTCTCTCTCTCCCCCTCGGTCCCCACTCCTGTTATTTCGGTGTGTCTTAAAAGCAACAATAGTTTTCCCAAAGCCTCAATCTTCGGTTTGGATGAACCAGGCTTCTCTCTTGGTGCTCTATGCAATTACGACAGAGCTCAAACATAGCCATAGTGCTTTGGCTCTCCTCCTTTTCTTTATTTTGCTAAATGGACTGCATTTATACAACGCTTTTCAACCGGAATGGAACAAAGCGCTTTACAATGTTGCCTCTCATTCACCCATTCACTCACACACCGATGGTGGCAGAGCTGCCATGCAAGGCGCTTGCCTCTACATCTTCTTTTTACTCAATGACTCCCACTCTCTGACCCCTTCTCTTTTTCCATCCCCTCTTTCCAGGAGGCGGAGGCGCCCCGTAGTGTTCTGGAAGAGATTGGACTGACATAGACCCGAAACCCCACTCCCGGACCTCTTTGCTTTCCAGCAAATAGGCCCATCCCCCTTTCCACAGCCACCACCGCCTCCCTGCCGGCCTCCTTCCTACTCCAGAACTTAGACCCAGCCATGGCGTCTATTTAACCATCTCCTCTGTGTTTTTAACCCAAGCTGTGTTATTGTTGATGTTGTTGTTGTTGTTGTTGTTGCTGCTGCTGCTGCTGTTGTTGTTGTTGTTGTAGGAGGCTGATGATAACGTTGTGCCAATCCTGCTGGTTTGAATCTATGGATTTTTTGTTTTGTTTCACAGTGTCCGCCTTAGAATGGGTTCCAAGTAATAGACGCGTCCTCTGTACGTTAGGGGTAAAACCAATTTAAAGATTCTCCCTAAATCTCTTTACACGGTTTAAGAGAAATGTGTGTTGTAGATTGGAAAGGCCTCTACTTAATGATGTTTCTATTATTCCTAACAGAGGTTCAAGAAAGATGTGTGGTTTTTTGTTTTGTTTGCAGAGACAGTTTATGGTTCTGTACACTGAAGCCTTTCACATTAGAGCCGTGTCTGTTACTCATTGAAACCCATTCATACAGCTTTTACTTTAGACTTGGACTTTTAAAGTGAATTAGGTGTTAGAAATTGGATAAATGGCAGTCTCATGTTGTCGACAACAACAAAACAACATAAAAAGAATCAAATTACAGTTACGCTATTTTGACAGCCAATAGCCAGTATCAGTGAACCGAGAAAAACACTCCCCCCCTCTTTCTTTCTTTCTTTCTACCTCATCGAAACACTTCTTTAACAGTATTAGTTATTATTGTTACACTTGCTGACTGGTAGGTAAGAGTACACAGTCAATGAAATACTCCAGACTTTCTATTTTTTGAAACTCCATTCCTTGTTCTGGCTTAATATCCTAAGATAATTCTAGAAGTGTTATTTTGAGGTCTCCCTACATTTATGAAGAGATGGAAGTAATTTTTTTTCACATGATTAGTGTTCTTAACGGGATAATAACTCTTGACGGGAGCGGTTTACCATAGTTATGTTTGTTGCTCTTTAAACTTGCTCGGTTTTCCAAACGTACTTTCTGTTACCAACACTTTTAGGTATGAAACTATTCCCAGGAAATGGGCTGTTCTGATTGGATGATGTCTAACTCCAGATAACCTTGTAGAGAACAGATTAAAGACAAAATATAGCAGTTGACCTTTCTACCAGATAGTATTGACAGCAACAGATAGAATCACTAAGCAGCAAGAATAAGTTATAAAAAATACACTTTTTACAAAGATAACTCTAACATGAATCGATAAAAGTTGTTTTGTATTTCCTGGCCTTTTGCTGCAAGGCGAGCCCATAAACAAACTATCAGTGCTTTTTTTTATTTGTAACTTATTAACACAAGTATTATGCGCTAACGTCTTCGTGTTAACCAAAGACATCTTATTTTGTAAAAAATCTATCAAAAGACAACTCAGAACGAGAAAGGTATTATTAGCCGTATATAATCAGTCGTTGCACCCCATATTTATTTTTAAGTTTCTGTTACATTTCTAAGCCTGCGTTTATTGCTCTCCAAGGGATTTTGTTTCTCTTTACTTTAAAGAAAACCTGAAGGGATTCTGTGTTGCCAATCAAAACCCGTGTGCTTCAATTATAATTTTTGCCTTTTGATTGTCCTTTAGCGTTATGTGTTTAGTCATTTCTCTACTGTGAGTAGAAGTGTAACCACTCAAACCCCAAAACTGTAACCCCAAAGCTGTGTTTATTAATTCTGTATTTTACCACTTCATTGTTTTTACAAGGCTGTGTTCATTAATTCTGTATTTTACCACTTCATTTGTTTTACAGATTGCTTAGATCCTCAAAGTAAGAAATTATACAATTGGCTGCAAATTGTATAATTCTCATCACTTTTCCTAGATTTTCAAAAAGACAAACAATACTACAAAACGGTCACATTAGTAGATTTAATTGTTTACAACCCACTCCTGTAGCTTTAAGGAAAAGGTGCCAGAATGATGTCAGACCAAGATGTCAACAACTTTCATTGAAAAAAAACATTTTAAATGTAGTTTAGACACTGTATTGAGTGTAGTCTGTACTTTCCTGTTAACGTTAGCTCAACCAACGCATCATTTCACTCTCAACCCGTGAACTCAATAATTCCTCAGTCTCAATTCTACCGTTATGGGCTGACTGTTAATCTGAACAGACAAATCACTCTGCATTTTGACTTTTCTATCGTACACTGCCAGGCATGCCAACATATATTTGTGTCAGCACTCATAACTTTGTGTGTTTCTGGTACTTGAAAACTGCAAATCATAAACAATAAATGCCTGTCAATTGTGGTAGTTTTGACATTTTATTTTATACACAATAACCACTAATAAAAAAAACAAACTGTTATACTGGTCACTAATTTTAAGTTACGGATATTACATTTCCTGATGGGACTGACAAAAATAGTGGACTAATCAAGGTGTATTAATGGCATACCTAGAACAAATACTACTGTTCAAAATTCAGAAAAACAAAACTTTAATTTACACCATTTACACAAACATTGTCATCATGTTGGGAAATGAATCGACAATTCTCAAAACAAGACATTTTTACAACGTGATTCAGACGGCTAAAACACAAGGATGACTCATCCGATCACCAGCCTACGAAAGCATCCTTACCTCTCCACCAATCCACTGCTGTAGAAATGTCAAAACTTTTGTTCCTCGGTCACGAGGGATGAAACAACCAGAAGTTGCATGCCATATTATTTTCTCAACAGATCTACACATCATTCAAAGCAGTTGGGTGTAATGTTAAGATACTTAAAATCAGGCATTGTCAGATTCGCTAGCCAAGCTATGGAACAAAGCCTATCCACTAGGAGTCTAGACTGGCACCGGTTCCTCTTCAGCAGAATCCGCAGCGTTCTTACTGTGTGTGTCTGGAGAACCCGCTGACTGTGCAGCAGGACTACCCTTGTCGGTTTCTGCGCTTCCCTCAGGGTTCATACCTCCTGCTGAGCTCTCCACCAACTCTTCTAAAACTACTTCAACCTCTCCGGATGCAGAGGGATTCATCTCCTTTACCTCGGAGCCCCTTTCTCCTTCGTCTTCTTCCTCCTCTTCCTCTCCAGATGTGCTCCCTCTATCAGGAGACTCGCCCGCCTTGCTTCTCTTCTTCTTTTTCTTTTTACTCTTCCTCTTTTTGTTCTTCTTAGAGTGTTTGTGATGGCGTGGGGTCGTGGAGCAGTCAGGGTTTTTCTTGTCGGATGGGTTAGGGCCGGTGGCGCTGCCGCTCCTCGCTCTCCTCTCTCTCCCTTCGTCTTCTCCTCCTCCGTCTGGGGCGCTAGTCGACCGTCTTTCCTTACCTCCAGATCTCTCTCCATCCCCTTCTTTCTCTCCATTTCTCCCTTCGTCTCCCTCTGTCCATCTGCCTCTCTCCCTCTCCCCTTCTCCCTCTCGGTCTCTATCCCCTTCTCCATCTCTTTCGCCGCTTTTGGCACGGCGTCTGTCTCCGTCCCTTTGTCTGTCTCTGTATCTGTCTCTCTCTCCGTCTCCTCCTCCTCTCTCTCTGCTCCTGCTCCTCTGCCTGTCTCTCTCCCCGCCTCCTGCTCTCTCTCTGCTCCTGCTCCTCTGCCTGTCTCTCTCCCCGCCTCCTGCTCTCTCTCTGCTCCTGCTCCTCTGCCTGTCTCTCCTGCTGCTGGCTCTCGACCAGGAGGACCTTCCGCTCGTCATGCTGTTTTCCCTCTCCCGACTCCCCCTACTCTGTCCGCTCCTCTCCTTGCTCTGGCTGCGGCTCCTCTCTCTGTGACTCCTCACGCTCCCTCCGTCTCTTCTCCTCCGCTCGCTCCCCCTCTCCCAGGGCTGTCGTCTGCCCTGAGACCTCTCGGAGCGCGACGGACTGCGACTTCCTCTCCGGCTCCCTCGATCGCCTCGCCGCTCCGAGTAGCGCCCGCCCGTGTGAGTCCCCCCCCCACGGTTGGGAGACAGGTGCAGGTCGCGGTCCGCCTCCCAGAACTGGTTGCCGGGGTTACGGTATACGTGGAGGAAGTTGCAGTGTTTTCCTTTGGGGCATCGCTGTCTATCAAACAGACCTGGTGGGGCCACCACAGAATGAACCTGGGTTAGACATCTACGGCCCTATTCTATCACATAAACTTGGTTGGTGACAGGAATACCATTTTAACTTCATTACACTACTACACAACTTTGATAGACTTTTATTAACTTAAGAGGATTAATTGTAACTGACAAGAATTAACACCATAAAATACTTACGGTATTTTAATAGTAAGGCAAAACGATTGCTTTCCAGCATAAGGCTCCAAATAATCTAACATTATTTAATTGTAACTTCACATTTTGTTTTTACATATTACGTAACCTCCTTATCAAATTATATTTATATTAATCTGTTTCTTTACAGTAACAATAACTGTTAAAATTAACCAATATACATTGGATATTGTAATATTTTTGCCTCACTCTTTCTACAACATATGGATGCAGGTAGTTCTCAACTAACCACAGATGGCGTTCTTCCATCGCGTGACAGGACACAGCTCGCACTGCAGCTGTTTGCCCGCGTACCAGCGACCGTTGAACTTAACCAAGGCTTCCCTGCACTCATTCTCTCTGGAGAGAAACACACACACAAACATCTTACATTTTCAGAATAGGAAGCAACAATACGAATGAAAAAATAATACTGTCTCAGCTATCTGGCAAAAATGCATTTTTATATGAAGGCCCATAATCCACCAGTGACAAAGCAGACAGGTGTGTGTGTGTGTTTGTGTTCTTTAGGTGAGTGAGTGACCCTGAGTGTCTTGAAAGGCGCCCTTTAATAAAATGTATTATTATTATTATTTAACTTACGTATCAAACTGGACGTAGACATTTCCTCTCAGGTGGGGCTCATGGTTGCAGCTGACCTAGAAGACACACACACACACACACACGCGTAACAGAAATTAATTTATTAGTTATACCGCATTACCTTATTTACACTACTTTAAATTTCAACTATTTATGTAGCGTACATCAATAAAATATGACCACTTAACATTTAATTTGAGAAGAACGTCGCATTATTTACACTTTAACTTAACACGGCACCCTCCCCCCAGGGTTGCTATGTTAACTTGACATTGTTAACGCGCCACCCCCCCCATCTTAAACTGCACCACCCTCCTGAGGTTCTTATGTTACCTTGACATTATTACACGCCCCGCACCTTAAACTCCACCACCCTCTTGAGGTTGCTATACTACCTCGACATCGTTAACACAACCCCCACCTTAAACTGCACCACCTTCCCCAGGGAGCTAAACTCGGGCAGGACGTCCTGGTAGAAGTCGAGGAAGCGCTGCTGCAGCTCCTCCTCGCTGTCCTCCAGGCCGGCGTCCGTGTCGTAGTCGTCGCGGCGACTCTGGTCCATGCCGAAGGTGACGAACATCCCTCTGATGAGCAGTGTAGGGCTGGACTCCGGGTACACGTGCCGACGGGAACACCTGGGGAGAGACAAGGCACCGTCGGCGGTAAACATTTATTTGTAAGTTTTGTTACATTTTAATATATTTGGTATTAAGAAAGCAATGTTGGTTATTAGTTTTGTTAATTTACTAACTCCTTTGTTTGTGGGTGAATTTTCTTAAAGAGTAACATAAGGGAATACTATTTAACTGTTTTTTTGTACAGTTTATTAATTTTGTTATTTTGCCAATGGAGTGGTGGAGAAATCCACCATGAATCCTTTGAGCACTATCGTATTCATGCTCATGAATATACGGCAAAGATTTACCGCAAAAATATCTTTCACAGAAATAACAAAGACCGTGACCCCACACTGGCCACACAAAGAGACATTTACTTGATGAGAACAAGTCCTATTGCCACAGGGCCCTCTTTACTGTACCGGTCTCCGAAGCGACAGGATCCTGTCTTGAGGAAGAAGGGGCAGTTGGCCCGGTCCCTCTCCGTCCCAAAGTTATGTGTGTCTGGAGCCTCCGGGTTCATCCAGGGGCCGCCGTTCTCCAGCTGACCCAAAACAACAACAACGTTACTCCTCACATGATCACAACCGGTGATAGCCAATCTTTTGCCTACTTTGACAGTTGTTCCTGCCTAATGTTTGAATGTAAATTGTGTATTTGTTGTCATGCGGTCTTCCACTTAGTCAGTTTGCACAAAAGAAAAATTCGTTCTTAGATGACTTACCTGCTTAAATAAAGACTATTTAAATCAAATACATGTATACTTAAAACCCACAAAACATTTAGTTTTTTTGTGTGCTTTTGTTTTAAAGTCTCCTAAAAACAAAAACAAAAATAAAACACATAACACACACCTGACTCTCAGCTTGATCCAGCATCTTCTGAACAGCCTCCTATAAACGATGCAAAGACATGACGGGGTGAAAACCTGAAGGAAGCTACAGGACATGTCTGTTAGCAAGTCAGTTAAGAAGAGGTCCACGAGTGCTGAGGTAAGGAATTTCAACTTGGCAAACACATCAAACACGTTTGCAAGCCTAACTGCCATTCATTTCCCAATTGCAATCCTTTGGTCACAGTACACATTAGATAACTAAGAATAAAGCAAAGGGGGTTACTGGCAAAAGATACATCTTCGAGTGTTACTGCAGCAGGAGCTGGCAGGATGGACTCTTTGATTGAGAACTTGTCTTAGTTAAGGAACAGCTGATTATGTGTGCCGTAAGTTAAGGAAAAACATGAGGTGAAAAAGTAATGTCTTAAGAACTCCTGACATTTTCAAATAATAATAATATAAAAATACATTAATATCAACTATGATACCTTTATAACATTCTTAAACGGTAATTATTATTTTGAATAAATTCCAGTTAATATTTTGTCATATCCCACTCAAATTAATCTAATGCTATGTGAGGCACAGCAACATTATCATCTAGACATACATAGTCTGTAAATAAGTCAAAATCAGCACTAGTCAGCTAAACGTGTTGAAGGTGAAAGTTAGCGATGTTCACGTCGCTCCAAGCTGTTTGGCTCCCGATGGTGGAAGAGGATATGCTTTGGTTTGTCTCTATCCTCCTGGTGTTCGCTTCACCTCTCTGTCTCTCCTCTGCTGCTGCTTCTGCTCCTTCTCCTCCTCCTCTCTCCTCTGCTGCGCCTCCCATTCCTCCTTTATCCTCCGCTTGAGATGTCGGTGGGTAGGAAAAAAAGCATTGGAGGATGTGTCAGGTTGGTGAGCGAAAATAGATAAGGAGACATACTCGATGATAGTTGATAAAGTTGTTCTGGTACTTTGAGTGCCAGCAAAACCCTAGTAACAAAAATAAAATGAGAGAAGTGGCTCTTTTGATTACAACTCTGACTTTGGACAGAGATGGTGGATGGAAATGTATGTTGGGTTATATGTTCCCAAAATGATGTCATCTAGAGTAGACTACCAACCTCATCTTCCTCTTTCCTCATCCTTGCAGCCTCCTCCCTTTCAAAACGGAGACGGAACTCTTCCTGTGCCAGCATCTCTCTCCTCAACCACTCTGCGTGCAGTTGTTGCCTGCAGAAACCCCCCCAATAAAAACAGAAACAGAGCAGACTGATAGACCACAAAAACACACAACAACAATCCCATCATCAAGTGCATTACCATGGTGCAAGAATCGGAGTGCTGGAACTTAGATATAAACTACATGACTATAACATATAAAATACGAACAACGTCTGGTTATACCTCTCTTCCTCAGCTTGTCTCTCCTCTTCATCCTCTTTTGCCTCCTCCTCATCCATTGAGATATGGTTCTCTCCATCCTTAAAGCCTTGCTTAGCTAAAGCTTGGCGCTTTCGTTTTCGTCTCTCTCTCTTCAAAATAGCTTTCCGTTGCTTTTGGCTAAAACGTAGAGATCAACAAGCTTTTAACAACAATTTTAAGGTTAGCAACGTTAGCTACATGTGATCGGTAACTTGCTGTTGACATAGGCAAGTGGGATAAAATTAAACACTCGTTATTCAACTGAGATAACTGAAAATGTGTCATTTAGCGAGAGAAGTATAAATTAAACCTCCACCGAACCTTAATCCAGGTGTAGAGATAAGGGAAGGTACAGAAGCTGCCATATTTAGCTCGTTAGCATTTGATACATTTTCCGAAAGAAATTACACAAGGCAACTACGGTGCCCGCCAAAGACCAAACCTAAGTTACGCTACGTACATTTTGAGATAATGGTATCATCTAAAAAACGGGTAAACATAAACCTGTGCAAAGCCTTGCTCGCTTACTTGTTCACTGTAACTTGACAATTCACCATATTGTAACATTACAGCTGTGTTGATTTCCGAACCAAAGCAAAAACCAAAACCAAAGCAAAAACAATCAGTAGTTCTTAATAGTGAACATCATTCTTAAGATGTCCTGTTTCGTTTGGAACCCATATCAGTACCAGACTGGATTTGATAAAGCAATATTGCTGCAGGAACAAGATATTGATTCCACTAGATGTCCTTACTGTCCACTAGGTGTCCCCCTAGCTCTTCATAGAAAATTCCGCAGCAATTACTTGTCAGAGGTGAGGCGAAGTTTGAAATCCTGTTTATATAAATACATCATTCCTCATATATTTCTAATGTCTGACCTATTATGATAGAAGGATATAATAACGTAATCTCATCAGACAAATTGTCATCACTCAAAACTAGTCTTTCATTTAGTAATCCTTTGAAAACCTAGGCCTATGTTAATGGGAATCCGTAGCAAATGTAATTGTTTCTTAAATGTATTAGACTTTTATTTGGTTTATAGATATATTACTGTTTGATCATTTGAATACTCATTTGATAAGTAGACAGAGCAGGGATTTTAGTGTCAGACAAAGGCATCATTCTTACAATTCTTCAATTCACCCATTCTCTCTTTCCCTCGTTCACTTATTCCTCTCTCTCTCTCTCTCTCTCTCTCTCTCTCTCTCTCTCTCTCTCTCTCTCTCTCTCTCTCTCTCTCTCTCTCTCTCTCTCTCTCTCTCTCTCGCTCCTAAAAACAAAGACACACGCATTATTTTGCGGTGTGACGTCTGTTCGAACAACAGGTGAATGGGGCTGGCCAAGTTGTTACGAGAAACGGTGCTAAGGCGCTAGAGTAAACATTCATGCTTGGGATCAACTAACTGATAGAGTAAATTTGGAATAGTTTTCTATGTTTACTTCGGAAATTATGTCTCTTGCTTTGTGAGCGCTGAAGATGACCGAAATTTAAGGTAACGTCCGGAGTTTTAACGAGTCAAAATTGTGTTCTGCTTTTATTTTGGCATAGGATGGAGCGCGTATAGCTTACTACCACATGGCTATAGTTAAAGATTTTTGTTGTAGGCCTACAAATGATAATTGACTGTTTCTCACTAAAAACACGATTAATTTTTAAATCAAACTACATTTAGGACTGCTGTTTTAAGGGACTACCTGGAATCAAACAGACACAGGCTACCTCAAAATAACCTAGTCTCACTAGTAATTAGTTATTTCCGCCAGTATACCAACAAACAAACAGGCACAACAATCATGCCATGCATGTCTCGAGGGCCCTAAAACTGATCCTGGCTGGAATGCTAGCACGAAGAGATTAAAGATAATGATGCTGACCACTGTTGAATTCCCTCTTCCATATGGCAGGCTGCAGTCAGAGGTGACTTATGTCGCTGGGCATCACTACGACATTTTCATAAGGACAAGCTTGATCGGACTCAGTTAAAATCACACCAGTTACACGTTGAACAGAAACGGAGCTAGCTAGACGGATCAGACTCGTTTAATTCTGTATTGTTTCGATCCTGCCAAAGCTCAAGAGCACGAGTCTCTTTTCATCATGTGAATGAGTGGCTCATCACTAATGTCACCTAGCAACATTCCTCTCGCTCGTTCTAATCTGATAAGCTTTTATGTGTGTGCTCATTCTCATCACGTTCTATTCAAGATTCATATTTTCATTTACTGTCCTTAAGGTTTTCCCCAAGTCATGGTTTTAAAATTATTTATAGGTTAATGGCTAATAATGTAATATTTAGCTTAGAGTTACAGTAGTATTCTTTATGTAATATGATTTGTATATAAGCCAAAGTGTAAAATATATTTCTTTTACAAATCATTTGAATGACTGTGGAAAAGGTCTGCTTTGAAAAATACCAATTGTAAATCTTTCATTCGAAGCTGGAAAATCCTGACAATTACTTGGCAATTGGGAGTGGAAGGAACCCCTACAGAGTTTTTGTTTTCCTGCCGGAGGGGGAGGGTCTCAAGGAGGGGAGGGAGACATCAATTGCCCTGCTAAAGCTCCAATTCAGTCTTAAATGGTCCAATTGTTAGTCTAAATTGCCTCTCCACATTCGACGAATAGCAGTTCTAAAGTGCGGCTAATGGCTCTAGCCGAGCAATGATTTAGCTGGTCCAGGCATCACTTTCTCGTTCTACCGGCTGCTGCAGTCAATCAGACTTGTCAGCACTGTGTGTGTGTGTGTGTGTGTGTGTGTGTGTGTGTGTGTGCGTGTGTGTGCGCGCGTGCTTCCGTTCTCTCCTACAACTCTGCACTGCAATTGCACCCCTCTCTCCAGTTGCTTTACGTCACACCCCCTCTCCCCCCTGCAAACAGCTTGCCTAGCTATCCTTCTCTTCCCTTCCAAACCCCATCCCCCTCCTCTCCCTCTTTCAAAACACACACACACACATTCACCCCTGCCACGAGACCTCGTGGCAAACCAATGAGTGCTTCTGAGTCAGTGTGGAGAAAGTTACACCAGCCTGTCTGTGTGTGTGTGTTAAGTGTTTGCCTGGAAGCAAGCCACCAAACTGCTGCAGTTCCTGCCGTAGCGCTGCAAGTACACTGACACAGCAGAGAAATACAAGCAGGGCGAGAGACATAGGCATAGAGAAGGGAAACGGAGAGAGGAGAGATCCACTGCAGCTGATTCAGGGTTTTCTCCTTGAAGGTAATGATACGATGATCTAATGTTAGTCTATTGTTTTGAACACTAGACTGTGGCGAGGTGGTTGTGTTTTTATTTCTTGTCTCGTCTGGAACGGTTTGGTTGAATAGTAACCTTGGGATAGACTTGTCTGGTTCATTTTGTTAGCACTATATTCAGATGTTTGTTTTGTTATGTTCGTTTGATTTTGACGTTTGATTTTTTTTCACATGTATTGTTAATTCATCATCTTGAGTGTATTTCTTCTTTACATTGTATTGCGGTGATCATGAGGTGATTGTTTTTATCTGATTTTGTCAATTTTCCTGCACCACAAGCAAAGTTGTTAAGACAATTCTAGTGTAGGCTACTGCAATATAATGAACTAAGGAACAGACGTTACGTTGATTGATTGGCCTATTCAGTCTAATTAGTTTATCTTAAACATTGTGCTTCAAACTTGTAGCTCAGGCTCTGGGACGTGAGAAACGTTTTTCTAATCCCGTCTCACAGTTTGTCAAAGCTCCTTGGGAGTGTGTGTAACATCTACCTCAACCGCTAAGTAAACGCGTTCAATGAAAACCGGAGGCAAACCTTAATCTCAGTACTAATTTGCAGAGTTGAAATCGGCTTTGCCTCTGCACCTCTTCCATGGGAACACGTGGTGTCCAGAGCTCCCAGTCAACAATACACCACAGCCACCCTCCCCTGCTAATCCCCTCCCCGCCCCCTGCAGACCACTCCTCTCATTATATCCTCCTCTGGGTTCACCAGACCAGAGCAGCCCCCTATTTCAGAATCCACACAGCAGCCCCCTTTTTGAATTGTTTGTTTGATGTGACAGAAAGTGTGAGACGGACCCACGGATCAACTTCCTGTGGGAAGTGTCCTTGCATCCTCATTAAAGCGTTTGGCTCATTTAAAGGATGATAGAATTCACCCAGCCAATGTGTTTGTTTACAAACAAAACAAAATAAAGCAAAACTATCATACCACTTATTCTGAAGGATTAAATAGTAATATAAAGTAATAATATTAACCCTTTGGGCTATTATGATGTTCGATACGTGTATTTGTTATGTTAAATATAGCACAGTAAAATGTAAACATGTATTTGCTTTTAATTCCTTTACAGATCTTCCCTCCCCTCCCACAATGGAGGTTTCCCAACCTGCCCAGTTGGCCTCTTCCTCCAAACTGAGCTTCCTAAAAAACACCTCCTCCCTGACCCCGTCCCCCTCCAGGTCAGGACCCGAGACCGCAGAGAGGGACACTTCCTGGAGGAGACGAAGAGTGAGGAAAGACGGGATAAAAGCAGGGAGCGAAGAAGCTGCAGAGGAAGAGGATGGCGATGTTGTCGAGTCCGAGGTGTGCTGTGTCTGCGTGGAGGGTCCAGCAGAGTGTTCCTCACCTGGTGCCGAGGCAGAAACCGAAATGTCTCCAAAAGACGGGACTGAGGGGGCTGACGAAGAGGAGGCTGCAGCCAAGGAGAAGGCTCTGGAGGAAGAGGGTTTGGCGATGGAGAGGAAGGCCCAGAGGCAGATGATGACCATAGAGGAGTTTATGGACACGGAAAGGAGCTACCTCCGCATGCTGCAGCTATGCACCGTCACCATTAGGAACAGCCTGCAGAAACTACAGGTACCAGAAAACCCTAATCTACCTCGACTACAGCAGCTAGACTCATTGAGTTAGAACCAAAAGTACAGGTACCAGACACCCTAAGCTACCTTGACTACAGCAGCTAGACTCAGTGAGTTAGAACCTGAACTACAGGTACCAGACACCCTAAACTACCTCGACTTCAGCAGCTAGACTCAGTGAGTTAGAACCTAAACTACAGGTACCAGACACCCTAAGATACCTCGACTACAGCAGCTAGATTCAGTGAGTTAGAACCAAAACTACAAGTTGACTCAAATACTGTCAGTGAGTTAGAACCAAAACTACAGCATATAGACTCAGTGAGTGAGTGAGTTGGAACCCAAACTACAGGTATGCTCAATCACTGTCAGTACCAAAACTCCAGCAGCTATAGCTACTAGTCTCTGAGTCAGTGAGTTTGACTTCTCTATGTCAGTCTAGTTTACTCTGATGTATATGTTTGAGCCTAGGGCCGTTACATTGTTATAATAATAATAATAATACATCTACAGTATTTATATAACCCTTTTCAAAACAAATGTTACAAAGTGCATGTTCATGTGCATGTTTACGAGTTATGGGCAATGTTTTTCATAACTTGTATACATTGTATTTCCAGTAGTAGTAGTAGCCAAATTTGAATAATAATAATTTAATCTCGGCCAGTAATTAGATGGTGTCTCAATTTATTTTTTGTGGTCACTGTTCATTTCATGATTTCATGATTTCCTATCTGTATAATGATATTCAGGATAACATAATTAGTCTTTTAGATTTATAATGAAACTCCATTTCAGTATCTATTAATTTAATCTTCTCTCTCTATGCTAATGGTAATTACCATATAATCCAATACACCGTAATATCCCATGTAATCTAATCTGTTATCTGTAAAGTAATATGATGGCAAGCTAACGTTGGTTTGCAGGACTGAGTGCAATGAAGCCCCAGTAAATGGGCATGGTATCTGACTATCTCAGAGAATGTTCCAGAACAATGAGGAACATGGCCATTTCAGGGGAGGGAGGGAGGGAGGGAGAGGGAGAGGGAGAAAGAGAGAGAGAGAGAGAGAAATAAGTGAACGAGGGAAAGAGAGAATGGGTGAATTGAAGAATTGTAAGAATGATGCCTTTGTCTGACACTAAAATCCCTGCTCTGTCTACTTATCTGTGTGTGTGTGTGTGTGTTATGTGATATTTCTCCTCCATCCAGCCTCCACTTCCTAACTTGGCCAGTATGTTTCTGTACATCGAGGAAGTGATGGAGGTTTCAGGTCGACTCCTCAGCCTCCTGGACAAGAAACGGGTGTGGCCCGGAGACCCTCTCTTCCTGGAAACGCTTTGTAAGAGTCATAGAATTCACCGTAACACCTAGCAGGGGGACAGAATACACCGTAGCACCTCGCAGGGGGACAGAATACACTGTAACACCTAGTGTAAGAACAGAATACACCGTAACACCTAACAGGGTGACAGCTTTTCATTTATTTTTCTTCTTCTTTCTTCTTTTCTTGTTTCTTTCAGTGTTATTGTGCTCTTGAAAAAATTTTTTTTCAAATAGCAAACCCATTTCATTTCCCAGTAAGGGCTTTTTGTCTGAATTGTTGAAGTAATGTACCCATACAACTCCACTACCCATAGTTTCAACATCAGGATATTTTATTGTAAATGTATGTATATATGTCACTGGAGATGCAACTTCAGAATGCCCCCACAGTGACAACTGAGTTACTTGTTCACTAACAACAAACAAGCTGACACCCTCCCCATCACATCTGCACCTGACACTGAGGAAGACTAACCCTCTGGATCAGATCCTTGGGCACACGCAAACACACAGAAGACACTCACGTGACCATACACACCCCATGGTATTTTTGATATGTGGGGATTCTCGTTACACAGCTACATTCAAGATCGCTTACAACTTTTGTTCTAACGACGCGTGCATGATACTGAACATTCGTACCGGAAGCTTCTCACAGCAGCAGGTCCGCTTTAATCCACACGCTTCTGATATGAAACAAAGTGCGTTCATCGTGTACGTAACCCGCAGAACCAACCCATCTCCTTACATTGACTCGAAATCGGCCTCAAGCGTTCCACAATGCATTCATTCCATAGTTATGGTGTCAGATCTATTTATATTGAGTCACACACTGGGCCCTCCAGCCTCATGCTTCTGATGAACCATGCGGGCGATTCTAAACTGATTAGAAAGGTTCTGTAATACATCAAAATGAAGATTATTCTTTTTCTCTCCATCATTCCTCTCCTCCCCTCCATCCTTCCTCTCCTTCACTACGTCCCCCTCTCCAATCGTTCCTGTCCCCTCCATCCATCCTCTCCTCCTCCCTTCCCATCCCCCTCTCCAATCGTTCCTGTCCCCTCCATCCATCCTCTCCTCCTCCCTTCCCATCCCCCTCTCCAATCGTTCCTGTCCTCCCCTCCATCCTTCCTCTCCTCCCCCCCTCCCATCCTTCCTCTCCTCCCTCAGGCAAATCGTTCCTCAGCTTGTCCTCGGACATTGAGTCGGCGTACAGGGAGTACCTGGCCAACTACAGCAACGTGACCACAGTGGAGAACAGCTACAAACAGAAGGAGGCGCTGTGGAGCCACGTCGTCTCCGTCATCAAGTCCTCCGCGTACGTCACCCTCCATTTCAGACCAAGGCCGGGGGTAGCTGCACCCTCGCAGGGAGGGGTCGGGAGGGTGACGGGGTGATTTGAGGGGGTGGAGGGTGTGGGGGTTGGGACGAGGGTGCAGGTGGTTGGGGTGGGGTGGGGTTGGTTGGGACGGGGGTAGCTGTAAACTGGCAGTGAAGGTTTGGGAGCGGGAGGGGGTGATTTGGGTGGGGGTGGGTGTGGTTGGGACAGGGGTGGGGGAGACGGGTGCAAAGCGAGAAGATTGAGAGGTATCAGCTAATTGTAGCCCAAAACTGACAGTGGCCCCTTAACTTAACCTCACTTGTATATGACCAACCCAAGTTAACCTGCCTGATTAGCTCAAGCTAACTGGCCTTGCTCGTTGTAGAGTCAAACAACTAAAGTTAACCTTTTATGTATGTGTATTATTATTACAATTATCATCGATAAAAACGACAAGTATAACCTCTGCCACCCCTCAGACCAGAAGTAAACGCCACCTCGCTGAGCTTCTTCCTGGTGATGCCTGTGCAGCGAATCGCTCGCTACCCTCTGCTGCTGCAGACCATCCAGAAGCACACAGACCCCTCCCACCCCGCCTACCCCCTGTTGGAACAGACCGCTCACACCTCCATTGCTCTCAACTGCCGCATCAACGAGTACAAGCGCTTCCGAGAAGTCGGTGAGTTTGAGACGTTTCTTCGTGGTCGGCTGACACAAATGGAGCTGCGACTCTAGCATGGCTCTGGTCTAGTCAGTATTGACAGCAGTGTTTTTTCAGTTTAATGTTGATTTTCCAATATGGTGGTTTTTAAAGGGATTGCTAAATATATTTTGATACTTACAAAACAAGTCAAAAGGCCTAAACCTAAACCAAGTAATTTCAAGAAAACTAGCCTATTGGCATGTTTTTCCTTTATCTCTTTGTAGCTGACAAATACAAGAAAACGGAAACGCTGTCCATAAAGGACAAGATCAACCGCCTCACCAGCCACAGCATCGCCAAGAAGACGGCCAGACTCAGCCAGCAGATCAAGCATGAGACGGGCATGGCACCCAAGGTAGGCTGCCCCACACAGGGCTATGAAAACAGTTAAGCATGGCACCCAAGGTAGGCTGCCTCATACAGGGCTATGAAAACAGTTAGTCATGGCACCCAAGGTAAGCTGCCTCATACAGGGCTATGAAAAAAACATCTCTGAATACAGTTAACCAAAGTAGGCTAACTCGCACAGGGCTATGAAAGGCACTGCTCTGAAGACAGTTCAATGATGGCAACTAAGGTAAACTACCTCAAACACGAGTATAAAATTGAATGCTCTAAAGACAGCTAGCCTACCCTGGTTGCTAGGACCAACTCAAACATGGGTCTGAAGTACGCACAACAGAATAGACTCAATATGGAAACCACCGTCAGTATGCTGTGTCGAATACTTGTCCAAAACCAACAGCAAGGTTATGAAAAGTACTGCTCTGAAGACAGTTCTGCCCTCTGTAACACAGCACCCAAGTAAAGGTCAAGTACTTATAGTACACATTGATAACTTAAAGCTAAGCCATATAAGAACACACACGACATTCAAATGGGTAATCATTAACCGCCAGAGTGGTAACCAAGCAATAGTAACCGTGGAGAGAGAACAGGTACGGTAGTTACGGACGCATGTGTTGTTGAACGTTGTCCAATGGGTGTATTCCAAGGCAGGGTTTGTTATTGGATTTTTATTTGCAATAACATTAGATCTGTTTTATTTTCAAAGGAAGTGTGAAAGTTACTCAAGCTTCTAGATAGGTATGTTTGGAAATCTGCCAAATTTTTTTATTAAGCGCCTTAAAGCTTTGTTAAATCCATTTGTGGATTTCTCAACTGTCATGTAAAAATGACCATAGTAAGGCTTTATCTAAATCCCTCTTGTTGTTTATATATTATTATTATTATAGGGATCCAGTATGTATAACCCACGCACTGTCCTTTGTTTTGCCCCCCCCCCCCCCCCCCCCCCCCCCCCCAGTTGGTGGATGAGGAGTTTGATGCCCTGGAAGACTTCTTCTGCGTCCTGGAAAAGGGCATCCTCGACCTCCATGACAACGTGGAAGCCTTCCTCCTCCACCTGCAGGTGAGGCGCAGCCGGCCACGCCCACTTTAGCATGGAGTCCCACCACCCCCACCCACTAAAATAAATGCGTTTATGCGTTAAATTTTGACTCAAATAAGCTGATTTACTTCTAGCAAGTTTTAGGTTGGGTCACTGAATATTGCTTGAGTGCATAAGGGAACAGACTAGTCACTTTGATTATACGGGAACAGACTAGTCACTTTGTAGGCTGTTAAACTGTTATGAATACACATCACATCTCTGCTGAGTTTCAATGCACACTGGTGCTGACCCAGAAGGGCTGTTTGGGCGTTTGTTTGACCCAAGCCTAATTAGATTTCCTGAACGCTCTATTAGAAGCGACTTATTCACAAGGAGTTGGCTGTGTGTCTGTCTGAGTAATCTTCGGGGGGAAACTAGCAGTTAAAGTCTTCGTGGTGTCTTGTGGTCACCTACACACACACACACGTGCACACACACAGAAATACACACACATACACACACACACACACACACACACTCACAGTCCACTTGGTCATTCGCTGGCTCGCTCACTCACTCACCCACTCACTCACTCACACAGACAAACATGTCCGCCCATACATTCTTTCCGTGTACCTTTCTAAAAATATGGCTGCTGTCTGTTTTCCGTCTCGGTGTGTGTTAAACAGAGGCTGCTGGCGTGTCGGCCGGAGGAGTTTGACCTGGACATGGACGGAGAGAAGCTGCCTATATGTTACAAGGAAATCACCACGGCTCTAAGGCAGTGGATACTTCCTACGTTTGTGAGTTTGTCAAGCAGACACATTGTGTTGGTGTGACTGAAACAGAAAGGGCCACTGACCATAGCTATATCGAGTTAGATGCAACTTCCATGCCGTTTCACATTTCTGATACCATTTTTTTTTTGCTCTTTCTGTTTTTTTTTCTTTTCTTTCTCATCCGTTTCGTTTCCCACCCACTATACCTCTGTCCATTTACCACATCTTTCTGTTCAACCCATTTCTTAATCTTCTTGTCCTTCTTTTTCCATCCCTCTTCTGTCCTATGTTGTCTTCCAACTTCCTCCCTCTATTCATCTTCTGTTTTTTATATTTATCACTTCTTCTTTCCTCCCTCCATCTCTCTCCCCCTCCATCTCTCACTCTCTCTCACTCAATCTCTCTCTCTCCCTCCAACTGTTTCCCCTCCATTCATTGACTTCTCCGTCCCCACCTCTCTGTTCCACTCTCCCTCTCTGCATCCCTCCCTCTCTCCATCCCTTCCTCCCTCTCTCCCTCTGTCCCTCTCTCCCTCTATCGGTCTCTCTTCAGGAGAAGAGGCTTCGCTCCCTGATCCACAAGCCGCTGTGTGCGCTCCGGGACCTCCTGGCGGGCCCTAGGAACCTGATCAGGAAGCGTGTGGACAAGCTGCTGGACTACGAGCTGATCGAGGCCCGGTCCAGCCTCAGCTACGAGGAGCAGGCTGTGGCCAACACTTACAAGTACACACACACACACACACACGCACGCACGCATGCACAAATAAATAAATACACAATGACACAATGACTAACATAACACAAACAAATACCCATAAATAAATACAACTACAGACACACACACACACACACACACACACACACATTTATTTGAATGTCTTGTGTCTGTTCTGCTCTCCTCTCTTTTAGAACGATCAACACTTTACTCCTCAACGAGCTGCCTCAGTTAAACGGCTTGGCGCTGCAGATGATCTGGAGCATGCTGGGAACGTTCAGCTGTCTGCACAGAGACCTGGCGTCTGAGATGGAGCAGCTGTTTCAGGGCTTTGCCCAACAGGTACCGCTGGCCCTACCGTATCATAGACCTAACTATGTTGTACAACTACCGATATCAGTGTCATAGACCCCCCTTTTATCCACTGCTGTACATGGTACTGCGCATATATTGTTGATCACAGCACTACTATGGTGTTGATAATTCTGTAAACACTACTTGTTTAAATTTGCTACTGTTGATAAATAAATAACATATAGATTCAGGCTTTGTTTCTGATTTAAGGAACTTTAAGGATTTGTTTAAAGGCCTCAAACCAAAATGTATTTTTCCAGCTCTCTAGGGCAAGGCAATGTTTCCTAGTATGATTCATTTATTGGTGACTTGAAATTGACTTGAGTCCACTTATTTTTCTCTTCTGTCTCCATATTTCTCTCTCTCTTTCTTTCTTTCTTTCTCTCTCTCTCTCTCTCTCTCTCTCTCTCTCTCTCTCTCTCTCTCTCTCTCTCTCTCTCTCTCTCAGCTTCCTCACAGCTCTGTGGGGGCGTCGGCTTTCTGGGAGTGGGCGGAGTGTGCTGTGCTGGAGAGGGCGAGCCGCCTGGAGTGTGTGTGTCGGAATGTTGAGGACAGACTCAATGTCCCCATTGTGCAGGTCAGAACACTAAGAAGCATACACACACACACACTATTTGACAGCCATGTTGCTGTTCTTCCTACTGTTGTGGTGAGAGGTGGCTTGTTGTTTTGGGATGGGTGTTTGTGTGTGTGTGTGTGTGTGTGTGTGTGTGTGTGTGGAACATAACTGTGGAAAAGGACAGACAGGGATGTTGTGTGGGAGTGGGTGTGTGTTTCTTAATGGGTGTGTTAGTGTGATGCGCGGGATGTCAGTAAATTAGGCTTCACCTACATTCTCCAGATTAGCTGTCACATACCAACAGCATGACTTTCTAGCGTCGTACTCTCTCTCTACTCTATACGTTTCTCTGTTTGTTTGTAGAACTTTACAGGATAATGCTCTATATATACGGTATATATGTTTCCCTGTTTGTCTGTAGAACACAGTGCAGTAAAACCAGCAGTTCCAGTTGCATTCTTTGACGAGGTTGAATAACTCTTATGTCACTCTGTGCGGTACTGCCGAGTCACCATAACTTTGTCATGACACCACCAGCATGACAAAGCTAAAACAGCTTTTAACCTGGTCAGGACTGATGATGTCTGACCCGGTACACTGGCTCTGAGGCCACTGCAGTCGTATGCTTTGGACTAACTGTCTGGAACAAGCAGATGTCTAGTGGGCTAACGTTTAGGACTGACGTCAGGTTAAGTGATACTTACTGTGCTCTAAGTGGCGGGTTGAGTCCAGTCATCTTGACTGTCGGTGAGAATCGATAGCGTGACTCTCACCCTGGTTCTAGCTTGGGATCTTTGTAGTAGCTATCACTGATGAGACTAATTGAGACCGATTGTAGTTCTATAGAGCTTGGGGTCTCTTTTCTAGCCGTCATTGATGAGACCGATAGTAGTTCTATAGAGCTTGGGATCTCCGTTCTAGCCGTCACTGATGAGACCGATTGTAGTTCAATAGAGCTTGGGATCTCTGTTCTAGCCGTCATTGATGAGACCGATTGTAGTTCTATAGAGCTTGGGATCTCTGTTCTAGCCGTCACTGATGAGACCTTTTGTAGTTCTATAGAGCTTGGGACCTCTGTAGTAGCCATCACTGATGAGACCGATTGTAGTTCTGTACTGACGTTGTCCTTTTTTGTTCTTCCTTTCTTCTCGTCCGTGCTTTTCCCTCCATTTGTCTTGCACCCTTACTCTCTCTCTCTCTCTCTCTCTCTCTCTCTACTTCTCAATCTATGTCTCTCGCTCTACCTCGCTCTCTCTCTCTCTCTCCCACCCCTTTTCCTCTTTACTTCTTTCTCCTCTCTCTCCCTTTGTCTCTGCCTTTACCCCTCTCTCTCTCTTCCACTCTTTCTTTCTTTTTTATTTCTATCCACCCCTCCCTCCCTCCCTTCAGCCCCTCAGTCCGTCGTCCCAGCGCCGTTTGAAGCAGCTGACCCAGAAGCACGGTTCCGGTAAGATCTACCAGGTGCGTGGTTCTGTGGTGGGGACCCGGGACCTGGATCTGAGTCTGGGCCGCGGGGAGTTGGTGGCCATCCTCAGCGAGGCGGACACGCGGGGAGACCGGCGCCGCTGGCTGGTCGATGCTGGTGGTGAGACGGACTTCTTCTTTTTTTTCTTATGTGTTCTTGCTCGAAATGTAATTATTATATGAGGAAAGAGATAGTGGGGGTTTTCAGGAATGGTTATGGAGCACCTGGGTTGTTTAGTTTAACAGCTGGTTGGTGCAGGAGTGAGGAGAGGAGAGAAGAGGAGAATCTTCATTGGAAGCTAACCTATTTACAGAACATCTATGCATCTCGATATCTAATAGTTTTTAAACAAGTTGATATGTCTCTTCTGAATGACAGACTTTGTTCTAGACATATTTCATCCAACATTAGGTTGGTAGTGACACTTGCTGGTTTTCTGATGTTACTGCAGTTTGTTTTACTGCGGTATTTAAGACGAGACATGATCTAAGACGCCCCGATGTGACTTTTTCAAAAGACTACATGGCCTGTCAATAAACCGAAAAGATTGCAGCATGAACATATCAAGATGTATAATGCCTACTAGTTTTTTTGACAAAATGTAGATTTTTGTTGGTGTGCTTATAGGTCCCAGAGGTTACGTCCCAGCTTCCAAGCTGGTTCGCTATCACCAGGCAACCACTGAACCACTCCCTTCCCCTCTCCTAAACGTACCTGTTGGCCCGACAACGTTCAGAAGACACTCCTACGCCCCGGAGAGCCAGCCAATAGCGTCCTTTGCCCCGCCTCTTTTCCAGGTGAGTGACAGTCGGGTTGGCGAATATTGAGTCAGGTCTCAACGTGTGAGTCAGACCGGGCTGAGCCAATAGGTTTAAATGTAGTGAACCTTTAGGCTCAGTCGTTAGAGCGTAATACTCCCAGGGTCTGAAAGTTTGATGCTGTTCTATTTAGAACCAAAAGAAAATCACGTCAGTAACCTGACATGTTTGTGGTGGCAGTAATCTGCACATAGAATAGCAACATTAACAAACCTATTAACAGCTTAAAACGATAATCCATTGAAACAAACGAAAGCGTTCTTAATAGATTGTCTTCCCAAGATTTTCTGCCAAAAAGAAATAAAAATAAGAAACCCTTAAATTTGAACCTGTGATTTGGGGGATTTAAGTCAATTTGTGTGTTTTTCCTCTCCACGCATAAATTACATTAATTATGTGCAGGGAAGAGCCACTGTAACGAAGCTCATAAATAGAGCTGATTTAACGCACAGTCGAGTGTACGCGGCGTGTGCGTGTGCGTGTGCGTGCGTGCGTGCGTGTGTGAGTGTGCGTGCGTGCGCGCGGCACTTCTGTGGCTGTGGTGATATACGTCTTCTCTGCTTGTAATAGTGAGTAATTCCCAGTGTGACCTTATAGTGAATGATTATCATTCAACCCAAGGCTCTTCCTATATCACACACACACACACACACACACACACACTGGCATTTTCAGCACCTATCATGACCACCTGGCACACACTCATAACCTGCCAATAAAAATAACCGCTTTCTTCCTCATGATTATCTCAATGAGCAACCAGACACATGAATGGTCATTATTTCTACTAATGTCCACCACCCCCAACAAACAAACACACTAACACTTTCCCCCAGCACACAAACACCATTCTTCATTTCCCTTCCCCACTCTCTCTCTCCCAGACAGCTTTAGGTTGTTTGTGGAGGACAGTTACCAGACATCCCCACATAGTGGCAGTGTTTACTTGTCTTATTTCCTGCCTTGTCTTGTTGTACTGAGCAGATTTGCCATCTTGACATCAACCGGCCACCCTCAAAAATTCACAAGACACAACTTCCTCTTTTGTGTGTGTGTGTGTGTGTGTGTGTGTGTTCTAGCTTCAAGGGCAATGTCATAGTCTCCTACAGTGGAAACTGTCTGTCTGTCTGTCTGTTAGGCAGGCAGGCAGGCAAACAGTCAGACATGTTGTGTTGTCTGTCTGTTAACCTGTCTGTCTGACTTGTCTGTCTGTTTGCATCTCTGTCTGCTTATCTGTCCGTTAGCCTGCATATCAGTTTGCCTGCCTGTCTGTTAGACAGCATCTGTTTACCTGTCTGTCCGCCTCACACTGTCTAACAGAAATCCTGTCTAAACCTCTCGTCTAGATCTCTCCATGGTAACAGCTGACCTGTAGTACGTAGAAAATAAATCCTAGATCCGGTTTCTGTCGATTGTGTTTATTAACTAGTTAAATTGTAGAAGCATGTTGTTTCAAATCGTAAAAACTCCTGTGCCCTGGCATCTTACCCCTCCCTCTTCTATCTCCCTCCTCTTCCTCCCACCTCCTCCTGCTCTTCTTTCTTCCTCCCACCTCCTCCTTCCTCCTGCTTCTCTTCTTATTCTTCCTCTTCCTCCCCTCTCCTCCTCTTCCTCCAGGTGTATGCGAGCTACGACTTCACGGCGCGGGGCAGCCACGAGGTCTCCATGCGTGCCGGGGAGCGTGTCCGTGTCCTGGAGCCCCACGACAAGCGAGGCAACCCGGAGTGGAGCCTGGTGGAGGCCCCGGGGGGCCACAGGGGATACGTGCCCTCCAACTACCTGGCCCTGGTGGCCAGCTCCCCCGGCCCCACCGCCCCCCACCACTAGCTGGGAGGGGGGCAGGGAGGGTGCGTGTGTGTGGGCTGGCGGGCGTGTGTTTGTGTGAGAGGGTGTGTGTGTGGGGGTGTGTGTGAGAGGGTGTGTGTGTGGGGGTGTGTGTGAGAGGGTGTGTATGCGTGCGTGCGGTACGACATCATCTTTCTTCAGCCATGTTTGTAGACAGATTCTATCTCTTAATTGTGTGTGTGTGTGTGTGTGTGTGTGTGTGTGTGTGTGGAAGATGTTATTTGCACAGTCAGAATGTAGCGTGTGTGTGTGTGTGTGTGTGTGTGTGTGTGTGTGACCGAGACCGAGTGTCAGAAGCTTTTTATGAGCTTTTTATGTGTGTGTGTGACCGAGACCGAGTGTCAGAAGCTTTTTATGACCCTGCAGCACTCACTGTTCTGACGAGACTGACAGGGCCTCACTGATCCCCATAGCCTTTACATGAGAGCAGGGAAGGAGGGAGGAAAGACGAAAGAGAGATGGATGGATGGATTGAAGCCAAGAGTGGCAGGGGAGTGATTGAGGATGAGCCAGAAAAGGAAGAAAGGAAAAAATGAAATGAGAGGACAGAGAGAGTGACGGGAGAGGAGAAGAAGAAAGAAATATAATTGGTTCCTTGTTCCTCTAGAGTGTGTTTACATCCCCCTTCTCTCCCTCTCTTTCTTTCTGTCTCTTTTTCTCTTTTTTCTTGCTGTCTCTCTCTTTTCTTTCTGTCTCGCTCTTTTCCTATCTACCTCACTCCTTATCTTTCTGCGTTTCTCTGTCTCTCTCCTTCAGACTGTTCCGCATTCTCTCTCTCTCTCTCTCTCTCTCCCTCCCTCCCTCCCTCCCTCCCTCTCTCTCTCTCTATATAGGTACGTATACCCCCCTCCCACCCCCGCATTCTCTCTCTCTCTCCCTCCCTGTTTTCTGTCTGTCTCTCTTTCTCTTTCTCTCGCTCTCTCACCCCCTCTCTCTATATATAGTTATGTATCCCCCCCCCTGCTCCTCTGTTTGTCCCGACTGATTGAAGTGTTCTCGCCTCCCGCACACACACACACACACACACACACACACACACACACACGCGCGCGCGCGCGCACGCACACCTCTGAGCAAGGATGCTCTTTCCGGCAAATCTCCACCTGGCGCCATAGCGACAGAGACAGCCGCAGTATTCACACCCGGAAACAGCACGGCGTTCCGGCTGGTCTTTCCACAGCCGCTCTTAATGGATCGGATCCGTCTGGAGAGGGATGGAAAAACTCCTAGAACCTTCCGCTCCGCTGCTTTTTAAAAACATCTTCCCAATCCTACCGTGAACCATAAAGAAAAACAAAAAACGCCTAATGGTTTGAATACCAATCAGAACCGCAAAGGGATTTCTTATTTCTGCATTTCATATTCATATTCATACTTTTGGGACGGACAGACGCGCGATTAGAACACTGTGGCTGTGACGGGCGTGGTGTTACTAAAGCATGACATCATCAGGTTGTTACAAAGCTTCCCCTCCCTCCCTCCTCCCAGAGCTCCTGGTTTCATTCCCAGCATGTTGCTCTTCCTCCTCTCTCAGATGTACAGACATCAGGA
>JAPMUY010002001.1:25000-30000 GCA_026901105.3 Galaxias olidus | reverse complement strand
TCTCTGCCTCTCTCTCTTCCGCTCTTATCCAAATCCATTTCTCCCTGTGCCCAACTCTCCTTTTATTTTCCCTTTTTCTTCCCCCCTTACTCCCCCTCCTCCTCCTCCTCCTCCTCCTCCTCCTCCTCCTCCTCTTCCTCCTCCTCTTCCTACCACTCTTTGTTATTTGTAGGGGAAACTGAATTGCCACAGCGGGCAATGACAGTGATATCTGTTGTCAGCAAAACACACCCACACACACACACACACACACACACACACACACACACACACACACACACACACACACACCTGTATGGCACCAGCCATGTGTATGATAAGGAATGCCATAATGTTGTCGTGTGTGTGTAGCCAGACTACAGACAAGGGATGAGGGAGGTTGTTGTTTACATATCAGAATTAGAGCTCATGATCACCCCCCCCCCCCCCCCATTTCACCACCTTCTCCTCCAGACTAAAAGACATGTAATGCACCCTCTGTAATCCGCCTCCCACACACATGTAAGCATGCACGCACACACGCACACATAAACACACACGCGCACACATACACACAAGCATGAACACGCACACACACACACACACACACACACACACGCATGCGCGCGCACACACACACGGACACACACACACACGCAGGGCAACCCGAGAAGCGTTCATTAAGGCGATGAGGCTGGCTTGGCCCTGCAGGTTCCCCAGCTAGAGAGAGTTATATTTAGAAACGCATGAACGTCACTCAGTCAGCTGTTTGTTTTGATTTCATTCCAAGGCCATGCCGTGACACACACACACACACACACACACCGCAACGTCGCAATACTAATAATAATTGAATTTGCCTGTACTACTAACTGTATGGTGGAAAACAGAAGGACGGATGGATGAATGGATGGACGGACAGATGGCTGGAGAGGCTGATGAAAAGATGGAGAGATAGATGGAGACAGCACCAGAGAGATGGATAGCCTGAACGAATGGACTGATTGATTGATTGACGGACAGACAGACAGAATCCTTCATGCTGTCACCGTGACGTGTTCAGTGCTGCGTGTTCAGTGCTGCGTGTTCAGTGCTGCGTGTTCAGTGCTGCGTGTTCAGTGCGGCGTGTTCAGGGCGTGGCCTTGGTCAGTCGCTAGGCTCCCAGCCCCTGGTCTGCTTTCTGAGCTGAGAATAACAGGTGTGTAGGTGTGTGTGTGTGTGTGTGTGTGTGTGTTTATGCGTGTGTTCACGTGTGTGTGTGTGTGTGTGTGTGTGTGCGCATGTGTGTCTTCTTGGTGTGCTCACATGGACAGAAGATCAAGGTGAAAGGGAATTGATTCTGGATGAAACATTGGATCCGTAGCATCCCAGAGAGCTGCGCCTGCTGTGTGTGTGTGTGTGTGTGTGTGTGTGTGTGTGTGTGTGACTGTATATATATTCTTGTGCCTGCTTGGGATCTGTGTGATCTGAATACCAATGGTGTTCTATTTGATGATTTCCCTTGTAGCTCGGCAAACCAACACAAGTGATGCATTAAAGAACGGGAGACAAGCCCCCTCCCCACACTCTGTCTCATCCTCTCCTCCTCTCTCTCTGCCCCTCTCTCTTTCTCTGTCTTATACTCTCCTCCTCGTTCTCCATCTCTCTCTCTCTCTCTCTCTCTCTCTCTCTCTCTCTCTCTCTCTCTCTCTCTCTCTCTCTCACACACACAGTCATCACATGTTTTATTTGGGTGCCCACAATCTCAGCACGTGAAACTACCTGCGTGTTCTAAATGGGAATCTCACACGAATATGGACAAGCACAGACACTATGTCACACACACACACACACACACACACACACACACACACACACACACACACACACACACACACACACACACTATATCACACACTGTGTCACACACGCACACACACACACACTATATCACACACATACACATGTACACACACATACACGCACACACACACACACACACACACACACACACTATATCACACACACTGACACTGACACACACACACACACACACACACACATGCACGTATCACACATACACACACACACACACACACACTTTATCACACACTATGTCACACACGCACACACACACACACACACACACACACACTATATCACACACACTGACACTAACACACACACACACACACACACATTCACACACATACACACACACACTCACACTATATCATATATGTCTTGTGCATACACACGCATTGACAGGGGTGAACCTGTTGACCTTGATGTGTTTAAATCACCTGGATGCATTGCTCTCTCTCTCTGTCATCTTTACAGGGGACTGTCCATACCCCCTCCTCTCTCTACCCATCCCCCTCCTGTCTTCCCCACCTCCCCCCTTTCCATTTTCTGTCTTTCCCCTCCCTCCCTCCTTTTTTCCCTCCTTCCTTCCCTCCCACCCCTGGCGGGGTGCCGGCAATATTATAACGCTCAGCCAATCTTTACAGGCAAAGCAGAAAGCAGGTGAGGCGGGTCTTTACATTTGATGGCCATCCATAGAGGCTGAGTCTCACGTCAGCCATATGTTATTGGATATAGAGTCCATAGCAGCAGGTCCTATATAGGTGGCTATTATGGGATGGAGGTTGGGCTATTACTCTGTGAAACGACCTGAAGCTACCCCATCAAACCCCCACCCACCCACACACGCACACACGCACACACACACACACACATCAAACCCCCACCCACACACACATACACACACACGCACACACACACACACGCACAAGCACACGCACATCAAACTTCAAACCCCCACCCATGAAACGTTCCATCAAAATGGGAAGAAAACAGCCATAACAACCTGAACTCCCCCTTCTCTCTCTCTCTCTCTCTCTCTCTCTCTCCCTCTCTCTCTTTCCTTCTCTTACTCTCTCCTTCTCTCTCTCTGTTTATCTCCCTCACTCTCCCCCTCTCTCTTTCTCCTTTTCTCTCTCATTTTTTGCTCTCTCTATCTCCTCTCTTTGTCCTCAACTCTCTCCATCCCTCCTCTTTCTCTTTCACTCTCTGTATCTCCCTCTCTTTCTCTCCTTTATTCCAATCGGCACTCCCTCTTTTCTGAGTCTCTCCCCTCTCCTCTCTTCCCTCTTTTCTGAGTCTCTCCCCTCTCCTCTCTTCCCTCTTTTCTGAGTCTCTCCCCTCTCTCCTCTCTTCCCTCTTTTCTGAGTCTCTCCCCTCTCTCCTCTCTTCCCTCTTTTCTGAGTCTCTCCCCTCTCTCCTCTCTTCCCTCTTTTCTGAGTCTCTCCCCTCTCTCCTCTCTCTCCCTCTTTTCTGAGTCTCTCCCTCTCTCCTCTCTTCCCTCTTTTCTGAGTCTCTCCCTCTCTCCTCTCTCTTCCCTCTTTTCTGAGTCTCTCCCCTCTCCTCTCTTCCCTCTTTTCTGAGTCTCTCCCCTCTCTCCTCTCTTCCCTCTTTTCTGAGTCTCTCCCCTCTCTCCTCTCTTCCCTCTTTTCTGAGTCTCTCCCTTCTCTCCTCTCTTCCCTCTTTTCTGAGTCTCTCCCCTCTCTCCTCTCTTCCCTCTTTTCTTTTTTTCTACCATCTCTGCTCTCCTCCTTTCCCTGTGAACAACAAATAAATAAGAAATAGTCTCTCTCTCTCTGCGCTGTAATATTCCTTTAGAGTTACGCCTGTCCTTCCCATTGTAATATTCAAAGCTATTGTAATATATATACTGTATGTAATATGTATACAAATCTCTAAAGAAATCCTCTATTTTTCTGCTGAAGCCTGGCGTGATGACTGTATGACCCACATACATATGGTCATTTTAATACTGGAACGATTATGGAAATATTACCACAGCAACAGCAGAGGGAGGGAGGAGGAGGAGGGGGAGGAGGTGTTTATAGGGAAAGTGATTGGTTAGTGTGAGCGGGCGGCCATGCATCTGTGGTAGAGGCTAACACACACGTCTGGTGAATTATTAGCTAGAGGGACGCATAGAGACGTGATGTGAGTGTGTGTGTGTGTGTGTGTGTGTGTGTGTGTGTGTGTGGAGGTGTGGGGGTGTGTTTGTTTGTGTGGTTGAGTGTGTGTAGGTGTGTCTGTGTGCTTGTGCACGTGGGTTTGTGTGTCTGTGTGTGGGTGTGTGTTTGTTTGTGTGTTCAGATAGGTTTATGGATGTGTGTGTGTGCATGGGATTGTGTGTGTGAGGTGTATGTACGTGGATGTGTGTGTCTGTGAGGTTTGTGTGTCTGTGTGTGTGAGGTGTATGTACATCGATGGGATTGTGTGTGTGTGTGTGTCTGTGTGTGCATGAGGTGTAAGTACATGGGATGGTGTGTGTGTGTGTGTGTGTGTGTGTGTGTGTGTGTGTATGTAGGGTTTAGTGTGTTAATACACTTAGCCACTGGAACGTCAGGAAGCATCAATGTATGTGATCATGTAATGTGCTGCCTGCCATTAACACGTTGTCTCTCTCTCTCTCTCACACACACACGCACACACACACACATACTGTGAATGTCTCTCTCTCTCTCTCTCTCTCTCTCTCTCTCTCTCTCTCTCTCTCTCTCTCTCTCTCTCTCGTTCTGTTTTACCCTCTCTGTACCCATTTTTCCTCTCTTGCTGTCAGTCTTCAAGTCCTTTTGCCGTCCAGTCAGTCAACCAGTCAGTCAGCCAGCCCGTTATCCAACCAGTCAGTCAGCCAGCCCGTTATCCAACCAGTCAGTCAGCCAGTCAGTCAGCCAGCCTGTTATCCAACCAGTCAGTCAGCCAGCCTGTTATCCAACCAGTCAGTCAGCCAGCCTGTTATTCAACCAGTCAGCCAGCCAGCCTGTTATCCAACCAGTCAGCCAGCCAGCCTGTTATCCAACCAGTCAGTCAGCCAGCCCGTTATCCAACCAGTCAGTCAGCCAGCCCGTTATCCAACCAGTCAGTCAGCCAGCCCGTTATTCAACCAGTCAGTCAGCCAGCCCGTTATCCAACGAGTCAGTCGGCCAGTCAGCCAGCCAACCAGTCATTGCGCCAGTCCCAGTTAT
>JAPMUY010002001.1:10000-22500 GCA_026901105.3 Galaxias olidus | reverse complement strand
CAGCCAAGACCTACCGGCAAACGTAAACAAAGCTGTTGACACCGTAAACAAACGCCAATCCTGGACATTTGTATCGAGCGTGTGACAGTGTGACAGTGTGACTGTACACAGGATCAGCCCATGGGAAACGCAGGACGGCTGACTTCCTCTGCCTGGTAACCACCGCTTATTTCCATAGGGGTGCATGGGCCTTCACCTGTCCTCAGCTAAGACACAAACAACACTGCACCTGACTTCTTCTCTTTTTTCTGTCTCAGTGTGACAGTTTTATTGGCTGTCTGAAGCCACAACGGCAACTCAAAGGAATTTCCTACCACCAACGTACGCAGTCAAACACATTTTAAGTATGTGAAAAATAAAACAAATCAAACTTTGTTGATATGCATATGCAAATACTATATGTTTGTGTTTGTCGTTGTTTAACTTTCGACGGTTGAGAGGAGAGGAGACGCCTGGTTGGATTTTGGAACCGGAGAACGGTCGCTCCCCAAGCAGCCTTCGCTAGATCATTGGTCGCCGGGGCGGTTGCTATCCAAACAGTTCCGAGGCGTTCCCCCACCGACCCAAACAACTCCTTCCTTGGTGGGTTTGTGTTTCAGTTAGACACAGCCAGACTAGTTACCGTATGGTGGACACACGTGATAAACACTGAATGGAATCTGTCCTTATTCCTGTGAGAGAAAGGTTCCCTGCATGGCCCCGTTCCATTTCTAGTGAAGCTCCTTCCTCCCTCACCTGGCTGCATTCCAACATGTTGCAGAGGTGAATCGTCTCAATGAGGAGGATTATCCTCCGCATTGTTTTCACTTATTTCCTTGACGTAAGAGCTACTGAAAAGGTTTTAGTTGGGGAAGTATATTTAACAGGGTGGAACATGACAAATCTGTCTGTTTGTTTGTCTTTCTTTCTCTCTTTAATGTAAACGGATTATCCAACTCTCACCTTTCAGTGCTTCTGTCTGTTCTGTATTTCTGGCTAAAGGCGTCCATGTATCCAGGAACAAGCTACCATTAGGTGGTCTTACCAGTTGTAGTCCTTCCCTGTTTATTACAGTTGAACAACCACCACTTGGGGTCTTGGATGTCTGCAGTCCTTTTGAACAGCTGGCATTAATGGATCTTGGGAGTTGTAGTTCTTTCCCATTTATTACAGTTAAACTGCCACCAGTAGGGGGTGTTGGGAGTTGTAGGCCTTTCTTATTTACTACAGTTTACCAGGTCAACGGGTTCATCAAGCAGTTGTAAACAAGATTGTCATGCAGCAATTCTGTTTTTTATGAGGGTATACTAGTAAATCCATATTTACTTACCCTTTTACTTTCTTTCTCATTCTCTTTATCTCTCTCTCTTCTTCCCTCAGTCTGTCTGCTCTCTCCTTTATCTTGTTCTGTCTCTCTCTCTCTCACACACACACACACACACACACACAGACACACAAACGAAAACACACGTTTGTAGACAGCATATACAGGTGCTATGTGACCTTCAGTTCTGGGAAAAGATTTTTTCTTTTTACAGGTAACCACATCGACACAACTTTTGTTTGTACAGCTATTAGAGGTCATAATTTGCACATATTATTATTTGTCCTTGTCTTAACATTTAGTGATCGTGCATCGCACTTTATGGTCTCTGTGTTTCTGCCGTGGATGTTGTCTTTTGTCTTTTATGCTGTAGTACTATGGATTGGGTGTGTTTTGTTTATACTTGGCTGCAACCTAATTTTCCCTATACAAAACAATTTACTTGACACGACAACATGGTTTGTTTTTCTTCTAAATGAGAACATTGTCCTTTTCTAGCAGCACATTGAGTGAAATAGCCTTTGTCCAATGTGTGTATGCGCTGTGTGCAATGGAGAGAGATACAGAATGAGTGAGACACTGTCTGGTTGTGTTGGGTTTGTGTGCATGTGCGTCTGTGTGTATGAGAAGGTGTTTTTTGTGTGTGTGTGTGTGTGTGTGTGTGTGTGTGTGTGTGTGTGTGTGTGTGTGTGTGTGTGTGTGTGTGTGTGTGTGTGTGTGTGTGTGTGTGTGTGTGTGTGTGTGTGCGTGTGTATGTGTATAAATGGCCTACCAGAGTAAGGCATTAAGGAGAGGGCTGCAGCTGACTGAGACATCAAACAGTCTCTCAATTCTGATTCAGCTGTCGCCGTGGAAACTTCAGAGAAGATTGGAGGAGACGTTTTAGATGAGGAGTAGACACTTTAGATGAGGAGGAGACACTTTAGATGAGGATGAGACCTTTTAGATGAAGAGGAGACTCTTTAGATGAGGAGGAGAGTCTTTAGATGAGGAGGAGACACTTTAGATGAGGAGGAGACATTTTAGATGAAGAGGAGACTCTTTAGATGAGGAGGAGACTCTTTAGATGAGGAGGAGATGTTTTAGATGAGGAGGAGACGTTTTAGATGAGGAGGAGACGTTTTAGATGAGGAGGATAACCTCTTGATGACCCGGGGAACCTTTAAAGTAGGATGGAGAACCTTTGGTTCACGAGGAGAACCTTTTATATTAGGAGGGAAAGAAACCTTTTGATAATGACGTGGAGAACCTTTGGTTCACGAGGAGAACCTTTTATATTAGGAGGGAAAGAAACCTTTTGATAATGACGTGGAGAACCTTTGGTTCATGAGGAGAACTTTCAGTGGACACGGAGGAGAGGAGATCAGATAGCACATACACATTACAGCTTGAGAGAGAGAGAGAGAGAGACAGAGAAAGAGAGAGACAGAGAGACATAAATGAAGAGGGAGAGAGATAGAGTGTGAGAGAAAGAGAGAGAGAGAAAGAGAAAAAGAGACAGAGAGAGCGACAGAGAGAGAGACACAGAGAGAGAGTCACAGCGTGTTTCTGTGTGTCTGTGCGCGCGTGTGTGTATGATCTCACTGAGAGTTTAAAGTTGATCTGCCAGTCTTGCTCCGCTCTAGGAGGTCCAGATTACCGTCCTACACACACACACACACACACACACACACACACTCACACAGGCAGATCAGTCTATGAGCTGCAGGTATACGGTCAACGAGAGGAGAGCGAGCGAGGATTCCATTAAGCAGCTTAGCCTAGTTCAGATTGCATCACCGTGATTGGCTGGCGTACATCCAGCTCTGGTCCAATAGGGAACAGTGCTGACTGGGCTGGGCTGAAATGAAATGACACCCCATGCTGTCTGTAGGCAGTCATTTCCTGTTCTATACGGTATACTGTGATGTCTCGGTACAATCCAAACTAAACCCATTGTGAAATCCAACCTTTGATTGTATTACATCCTGTTCTATTCAACAGTGAGCGTGTGTGTGTGTTTGGGTTTGTGTGTGTGTGTGTGTGTGTGTGTGTGTGTGTGTGTGTGTGTGTTGGTTTGTGTGTGTGTGTGTGTGTGTGTGTTTGTGTGTGTGTGTGTGTGTGTGTGTGTGTGTGTGTGTGTGTGTGTGTGTGTGTGTGTGTGTTTGTGTGTGTGTGTGTGTGTGTGTGTGTGTGTGTGTGTGTGTGTGTGTCTGAGTGTGTCTGAGTGTGTGTGATATTAAAGTGTGTGTGCAAATATCTGCCATTGTGTGTTTTGTTTACCCTTGTTTTTTCTTGATCTCTCTGTGAGTGTGTGTGTGTGTGTGTGTGTGTAAGTGAGTGTGTCTGAGTGTGTGTGATATTATAGTGTGTATCTAAATGTCTACCATTGTGTGTTTTGTGTTTTGTTTACCATTGTTTTTTTCTTGATCTCTGTGTGTGTGTGTGTCACAGTGTTTTTCTTTGTGGGCAGTGCTCTACTCTCCCTCTAGATGTAGGCTGCTCCCCTGACCCGTTGACGGTGAGTTAATGAATCAGGACCAGTGTTAACGACCGGTGGGAGCCCACTAGAACTAATACAGAACCAATGTGAGGTTCCCCACCATCGGACCCACTATATAAGTAAACTGTTTCTGGACACTGATTCTCTGCCTGCCTGCCTGCCTGCCTGCCTGCCTGCCTGCCTGCCTGCCTGCCAGCCAGCCTGCCTGCCTGCTTGCCTGCCTGTCTGTCTCTCTGGCACAATGTCCGTCATTTGGGTGCAGTTTGCCCCCAGCTCCTGTACTCTTTGTCACAAAGTTGGTTTTATAGATTATATATCCTCGGTTTATAGATTACATATCCTTGAGATTAGTCACCTCTAGGTCAGTGAAGAGTCAAAGTCAAACGCATGGAGAGTTTACTGTTACACACTCCATTGGTTCTGCTACAACCCTTAAAGGGATACTTCACCCATTTTTCGATATTTTGATATGTTTTTCATCAAATATCAATGTTGTGTTTTAAACATTGTATCGTCTTATAGCATTTCGCAATCAAACAGCAGAATGTAAAACTAGTTGAGAAAAGTGCTCTCTATTGTGTCGTTGGGGGTCCGTCCTGCATTTTTTCAGCCAAGGGGAGAGCGTTTGCTGGTTCTGAGTTTGATTCGCACAACGATCTATAGGCTTTGTGATATGCAATGAATTAACCACTTAAATGCTGGTGGACGGAAAAATATGTGACTTTCATAGTTTCCATGAAGTTCATGAATTTCGGAGTTTGTGTGAGTGTGTCTGTTTACAGTACTGTGCAAATGTTTTAGGCAAGTGTGAAAAAATGCTTTAAAGTAAGAATACTTTTCAAACAAATATTAATGGTAATTGTTTATTTTTTAATCAATTCATAAATACACAGTGAGTGAAAAGAAAATCTGTATCAAATCAATAATTAATGTGACAATCCTATGCCTTCAAAACAGCTTGCCCTGCCTAACGTATGCACAGTACTGTATTGGTGTGTGTGTGTGTGTGTGTGTGTGTGTGTGTGTGTGTGTGTGTGTGTGTGTGTGTGTGTGTGTGTGTGTGTGTGTGTGTGTGTGTGTGTGTGTGTGCGTGTAGGAGTGTATATGTTATGTGCTTATTTGAGTGTGTGCGTATGTGTATGCGTGTGTGTCTTCTGACCAGCGACGGTTTCTAGTTGAGATATTGATGTTGGGACCTACACGCTCACTGTTGCCGGTACTGTGCTAAATAATGCAGCAGACTGCTCTTATTGGGAAAGCACCGACCTTTCAGTGTGTGTGTGTGTGTGTGTGTGTGTGTCTCTCTCTGTGTGCGAGCGTGTAGAAAAAAGAGACCAAAAGTGTTTGTGCCATACTCATAAGTATATGTATGTGTGTGTGTGATTATGTCTATCAGTGTGTGTGTGTGTGTGTGTGTGTGTGTGTGTGTGATGTGTGTGTGATCTCTATCAGTGTGTGTGTGTGTGTGTGAGTGTGTGTGAGTATGTGTGTGTGTGTATGTGATTGTGTGTGCGTGCTTTGAAGCAAGTGGGGAGTTGGGTACTGGAATGGATGCATTTCCAGTGAGCGTTTAAAAGGGAAGAGGCCCTGAGTGAGTCACTGTGGTGATTTAAATCCTCCTTCTGCTCCCTGACTCACAGCCTCCTCCTCCTCCCCCTCCCCCTCCCCCTCCCCCTCCTCCTCCTCATCCTCTGCGAGGGAGAGACACGGTGGGGGAGGAGAAAAAGAAAAAACAGAGAGAAGAGTCTTCTAGATGTTGCGGCAGTCGCAGGGATAATATAGATATCGAAAGGTGTGTGCGTGTGCGTCTGTCTGTGAGTGTGAGTGTGTGTGCGTGTGTGTGTGTGTCTGTCTGTGTGTGTGTGTGTGTCTCTGTGTCTGTATCTGCCTGTCTGTGTGTGTGTGTTTGTGTGTATGAAGAATTATAGAGAGCAAAAGTCTATGTGCTATGCGTGTAAGCACATGTGCTTCTATGTGAGTCTGTGTGTGTGTGTGTGTGTGTCTGTGTGTGTGTCTGTGTGTGTGCGTGCGTGTTTGTTAGTGCGACGCTAATGCAATGTAAGCGATATGGGCTAGAATGAGAAGTGTTTTTATGTCGTAACAGGTGCGTGTTGATGTGTGTATGTTAGTGTGTTTGTGTGTGTTAGTGTGTGCTTGCTGGTGAAAAGGTTTGCTGAGGACGGAGTAGCCGACAAACACACAAGCTTAAACCAGAGACATGCTTTACATATCTACCATGACTGAGACATGAGCGCATGCTGCTGCCCCAACCTGCTCTGGAAAACATGAGTGGAGCGTGTGTGTGTGTGTGTGTGTGTGTGTCACTCCATGTCCCTGCAGCAATGCAATATCTCCACACCAAGGGACCGCTCTGGCACGTGTGTGTGTATGTGTGTGTGTGTGTGTGCGTGCGTCCCCCTAAGGTTACACATTAAGCATGTACCCACTGTATTCATCAGACCAGCATTTTCTGACTACAGCTGGTTGTTATTGCTGCTTAAAGCTGCTCTCTCTCTCTCTCTCTCTCTCTCTCTCTCTCTCTCTCTCTCTCTCTCTCTGTCTCTCTCTCTCTCTCTCTCTCTCTCTCTCTCTCTCTATCTTTGTTTCTTCATTTCTGTCTTTCCCTGTCTCTCTCTCTCTCTCTCTCTCTCTCTCTCTCTCTCTCTCTCTCTCTCTCTCTCTCTCTCTTTTATCTCTCCAACTCTTCTCTTCCTAAAATGAGTTTATTGTTCAGTGTACGGGTCCAAGTCCACAGGGATGTGTAGTAGGAGAGCTTTCTGCGTCTGCACATTCCCCTGCCCCCCCCACTACACCTTAAGCCCGTGTTTATGAAAATATACTTATGTTACATAAATACAAATACCAGGTTACAAGGTTATGACCATATAGGGTTTTATAGGTAATTCTGTATGTGGATATTTACATTTTTATTATTAAATTATTATCACTCATCTAGTGATTTTTAGCTGTGAAATAAAATGACAAGAACAAAGCAATAGATAAAGGGGTTTATACAGACAGTGAACTAAAGCGGTTTATAAAAGTTTTTAAACAATAAACTGCCATTGTTTTATATACAGACTGACAAAACTGCCATCATTTAAATAAATATTTTTACAGCATCAACAGCAGTTTATGCTGATCGTTTTGAAACATCAGTGATTACAATCATTGTTATTAAGGATTATATAACTAACAGAGATGACACACACACACACACACACACACACACACACACACACACACCTATCAGGGGGTCAGGTAAACACGGCTGACCTTTGAGCATCTTGCTCTACTTATGGAACCAATGTGTCTAGAATAACATGCTCTGATCTGCCGACAAGACAACCCACGGAGCGCTGGACCCCGGGTTAGGATTACAGCCGTGCCTGTGTGTGTGTGTGTGTGTGTATGTGTGTGTGTGTGTGTGTGTGTGTGTGTGCACATGTTTGGGTGTGTGTGTGGGGGGGGCGGGGGTGAGAAGGTGCAGCAGCCAATCAGATCCAAGGTCAGGCGGTTGTCACGGAGATGGTGGTGTCCTATCGGAGAGAGTTTTAACTTTAATATTGTAAGCAAATTCCACAAGGACACTGCATCCTCAGCCGTGTGTGTGTGTGTGTGTGGATGTGTGTGTGTGTGTGTGTGTGTGTGTAGGAGTATTGATGTAGGAGTGTGTGTGTTTGTGTATGTATTTATGTGTGTATTTGTCTGTGTGTGTGTTTGTGTGTGCGTGGGAGTGTGTGTGTTTGTATATACAGTATATACATTTATGTATTAAAACGTGTGTGTGTGTGTGTGTGTGTGTGTGCGTGTGTGTGTATGTGTGTTTTTGGTGCAACCAGGGATTACTCATTTACAGGTGTGAACTGTTTTGCTTTGTGATTTAAAAATGTGTGTGGGTTCATGTCAGTGTGTATGTGTGTGAGTGTAGGTGTTTGTCAGTGTGTGTGTGTGTGTGTGTGTGTGACAGTGTAGGTGTTTGTCAGTGAGTGTGTGTGTGTGAGTGTGTGTGTGTGTGTGTGTGTGACCGTGTAGGTGTTTGTCTTTCTGTGTGTGTGTGTGTGTGTGTGTGTGTGTGTGTGTGTGTGTGTGTGTGTGTGTGTGTTTGTCTGTGTGTGTGTGTGTGTGTGTGTGTGTGTGTGTGTGTGTCTGTCTGTGTGTGTGTGTCTGTGTTTGTCTGTGTGTGTGTGTGTGTGTGTGTGTGTCTGTGTGTGTGTGTTTGTGGTGAAAACCAAGGATTACTCATTCACAGGACTGAACTTTTCTGCTTAGTGATCTAAATAATGCGTACGTTCTTAGAGCGCCTGTATAACTCAACCCCCCAGGGTGCACCTCTCTCTTTATTCTTCCTGGTAACCAGCTAACCAGGTAACTTCCAGCAGCAGAGATCACTGTGTTTATCCCAATTGTCTCCTGGAAACCCTAGCCATCAACAAACCTGTCGCTTTGCACTGGCAAAGAACTGGAGTTCAATTTGTTCTGGTTGCCAGGTCGCCACTGCAGAAGAGAACTCGTTTTCAGTTGGACTCACCGGAATACTCAAAACCGATCCATCTCTCCCATTCTATCTCTCATTTACATAGCATCTACAGGAACGTACAGTTATCCCCAATTACAATGGCATTGAATCAGGTAGCTGCATGTGTTGAACGCATCCACAAACACACACTTCTCTCCCCAACATGCAGAGACCCACACACACACACGCACACGCACACGCACACGCGCACGCTCACGCTCACGCGCACACGCGCGCGCACACGCGCACGCACACGCACACATACACACATACAGACATACAGCCACATAAGCGCACACACATTCTCTACCAGTGTATATCAATAGAAACGCACATCTCCAAGGAGTATGAATCATATATGATGCACGATGAAAGCTGTACAGAACTGTGTGACGCTAAAGGTATAGTGGTTTGGCTACCTAGCGTGGAACAGAACACGCGTGTGTGAAGCTAAATATGTGTGTGTGTGTGTGAGTGTGTGTGTGTGTGCACGCTCTGAAGCAGGTGGTAATGGTAGTACTATGTAATGTCAAACTGAAAACACACGTTAAGCTAAAGCTAACCACAGTCCCAGCTAAAGCTAAACTGTTAATGCTATGGAGCCTGTGAGGATAAATGTGTAGTGGTAGTAATATGTCGAACTGGTAACACACATGTGAAGCCAAAGCTACATTGTTAGTGCTATGTAGCATTTGAAGCCAAAACTAGGCTCTCTTAATGGTATGTAGCCTTCAAAGCTAAATGTATAGCGGCAGTAATACATCATGTACAACTGAAAACATGAACGTTTGAAGCTAAATCTATACTGTGAGTGCTATGGAACGTGTTCAAATGAAAGATATGGTGGATGTGCTATGAAGGGGCTGAGAACACGCATGTAAAAATAAAAATATGGTGATACGGGCATGTCGGTGTGCCTCTAGCAGACCTAATAAATCTTTCAGCAGGCCAGAGAGCTATTCTTGATTTTAACCTTGTACTGCCCGTGAGACCATACACCATGGCCTGGTCTCAGACCACCTCTCTCTCTCTCTCTCCCCACTCCGTGTGTGTGTCTCTGTGTGTGTGTGTGTGCGTGTGTGTGTGTGTGTGTCTCTTTACCTCTTTCTCTCCTTCTCTCTCTCTCTCTACCTCTACCTCTCTCTTTACCTCTGTCTCCATCTCTCTCTCATCTCTTTCTCACACACACACCAATCTCTATCTGTCTCTATTGCTGTCTCTATCAACCTCTCCCCACCTTTCCTTTCATCCTGTCATCATTTCTTAGCTCTACATCTCTTTCTGTCTTTCACAATCTCTCTCTGTCCCTCAATCTCAACCTCAGTCAGTCAGTCAGTACGTACAGCCACAGAGCCCCTCAGTTTGTCAGTCAGCCAGTCTGTCAGTCAGTCAGTCAGTCCAGCCACTGAGCTCCTCAGTCAGTCAGCCAGCCAGTCAGTCAGTCAATACATACAGCCACAGAGCCCCTCAATTTGTCAGTCAGTCAGTCAGTCAGTCAATCAGTCAGTCAGTCAATCAGTCGGTCAATACCGTCAGCCAGTCAGTCAGTCAGTCCAGCCACTGAGCTCCTCAGTCAGTCAGTCAGTCAGTCAGTAAGTCAGTCGGTCTATACAGTCAGTCAGTCAGTCAGTCAATACAGTCAGTCAGTCAGTAAGTCAGTCAATACAGTCAGTCCGTCCATCCGTCCGTCCGTCCGTCAGTCATGCAGCCCCTCGTAGGTCAGACAGAGGTTTCTATTTCCCTTCAGTGGCATGCTGCTATTTACAGAGCATGTCAGAAAAGCACAATGCTTTGCACAGAGCCCCTCTCTCACACACACACAAACACTCTGAGCAGCGTCAGGATCAGGGTTGGAGCCTATATTTAAATAGCGCACTGTTTAAACTTTAAACATAGCACGAAGTGTGTGGTATGTGTATGTGTGTGTGTGTGTGTGTGTGTGTGTGTGTGTGTGTTTGCTCTTTACATCTCCTCAGTATCAGCTCAGCTTTCTATAGGCCTTTAAAGGTCGACAACAGAGCACGTGTGTGTGTTTGTGTGTTAGCCTGTATTTTCTCCCTGCGCATGTTTTGGGCTTGAATGACCCCTACAGAAAGATGGCCTCTTTCCTCAATAGGTTTTTGTATAGGGAATGTTTTCTTCCCACCTGACACACAGGTTGGAGTTCGGTTTGTTTGTTGTACATGTCTGTTTATGTATGTGCTGAACCTACTGACAGACCTACTGTTCAGATAACCCAGAACTACTTTGTGCAGTTTTATACTTTTAGAAGAATCTGTTTAAATGAACATCTTTTCTGCTTTTTCCTTTGCTACATTTCTCTTTTATTGGGAACTCCAAACATTTGTGTTAAACTGTCAAGAAGTCGCTCTTAAAGTTTCACTGTGTGTGTGTGTGTGTGTGTGTGTGTGTGAGAGAGAGTTAGTGTGTGTGTGTGTGTGTGTGTGTGTGTGTGTGTGTGTGAGAGAGTTAGTGTGTGTGTGTGTGTGTGTGTGTGTGTGTGTGTGTGTGTGTGAGAGAGTTAGTGTGTGTGTGTGTGTGTGTGTGTGTGTGTGTGTGTGTGTGAATGACACCAGCACCTGCGGGTTGTCGGACCCGCATGAGAGGTTATGACCCCGGGCCCCTCCGCCGACACAGCTGTCCAATCACAACAAATGTACATTTGACAATCCCCCGGCGACACATCATTGTGTCTGAGCGTTTCCTTAATGACCGAAACAAGACGAGTTGCTGTTGACGACCCATCTCCACCTATCAGGACCTCTCCAACCTCTCCAACACAGCACCTGTTGAACTCTGACCTTTCGGCTCCAGTTCCCTAAACGCTGAAGACCCCCCTCCTCACCCCTTCCAACTCTTATGTATCCCCCTTAGCGCTGCTCTCTCCCCCTCACCCATCCTCTCACCCCCCTCCCTGTGGCGCTCTCAACACCTGCACAGCGTTAAAAGAGGCGGGGAGGAAGGCCTTTTGTTTTTCTTCATGTCACTAGCGTGTGTTTGCATTCGGCAACAAAAGCTGAACCTACTGGACTAAGTCTCCGCTGTAAAAACACGTGCCTCCCAAAAACAGCGGGGGGAGATTAGGGGTACTGGATCGTGTGTGTGTGTGTGTGTGTGTGTGTGTGTGTGTGTCACAAGAGGTGTCTAGTCAAAGAGAGAGAACTGACGTTGTTGTTTTGAATTCCAGCAGACCAACTGTCACAATAGGCCTGTGAACCAGAGGAGAGGAGAGGAGAGGAGAGGGGAGGAGAGGAAGAGGAAGAGGAAGAGGAAGAGGGAGAGGAAGAGGAAGAGGAAGAGGAAGAGGAGAGGAGAGGAGAGGAGAGGAGAGGACAAAACACGTGATCAACACAACCTTTTCCCTGTCGCTCTTTGATTCTTTCCATAAGGGTTTCAGTCTGTCGGCCATCTTACTTTCTCAGTGGGATCCCTGGAGTAACTCCCTGGGATCCTGGGATCCCTGGAAGCCCTCGTCATTTTGTCTGATATACACCAAGATATACAGAGACAGCAGGCAGCCATGGGGTATTATGCTGCTGGTTCTCTCTACGGGAAAGGTTACCAGGTCAGAGTTCCCCAACGGAGGTGCCGTCGGACATCGTCAGGTGTGACCTTGGAATTTCAGGAATGCCACATGTGGGAAAGATAAACCAATTACATATTTGGGTGCGGCCGCAAACAGAAAATATGTTTGTACAAGTGTGCCATGGGTTGGAAAAGGTTGGAAAACGCTACACTGGTGAACCAACCTTCAACCTACAAAGACACGCTCACCATGGCTAGTAGGACCACAACCCCTCCTTTATCATTTATAGACGGATGGCTTTTCTGTCCATATAAAAAAAGGTGAATAAAATGTTGGATTTTGTTGCCCTTGACAACAGGGTGGTTGCCGACAGGTCAGTCATTTTAGCCTCCGCCCTGCACCTAGGGGACAGAATATCGATCCCAGAGAGAAGGAGGAAGAGGAGGAGGCGAGAGAGAAAGGGAGGGAGAGAGAGAAAGAGAGAGAGAGGGAGAGGAGAAGTGGCCTTCAGATGGCCTTGGTACCTAATTAGATGGGAGCTTATCGCTATGGCATGTAGTGCACACACACACACACACACACACACACACACACACACACACACACACACACACTTCATGCTACTAAGTGCACACATGCCCATACGTGCGCACTCATGTGCACTTACGGG